>JAODAL010049841.1:0-27864 GCA_025379985.1 Phyllomedusa bahiana | reverse complement strand
AGCTGGTTCCCGTTTTCCGCTGGATGGCCATTTTTAAGGTGTAAAATAACGAAACTTTTGGAAAGGCGTAAAACCCGTATACGTTTTCCAGACCCTTCATAAACATGGAGTTCTGCCTTTGTCAACATACATGCGGATCTAAAGAAAGGCGACATTTGTGTACTTTTAAGGGTATGGGCACCATAAAAAAAGGGCATGCCACATAAATGCTATCATGGCAAGACTGGCAGGATCTACAATGTTAAACAGCATGCTGTGGGTATAATTGTGAACAAGCAGATCAAGGGTAAAATCCTTGCCAGAAGAATCAATGTCCGTGTGGAGCACATTCGCCACTCCAAGAGCAGAGATAGTTTCCTCCAGCGCGTCAAGGAGAACGAGAGAAAGAAAAAAGAAGCCAAGGAGAAGGGCACATGGGTGGAACTGAAGCGTTAGCCAGCGTTTCCAAGAGAAGCTCACGTCGTCCACATTCATGGAAAGGAACATGAGCTCCCTGAGCCCATTCCCGACAAGTTTATGACATAATGTAACAATATCCTTTACAAAATATTCCATTGTTGCTTAAGCATAAGGATGTGATGGTGCTGCGTAAGGCTTTTTTGAATTTTATATGGGGCAAGCACGGCAAGCGCTCTCGTATAGGCAGAAATTTCTCAAGCGCTACCCGGGTCTTGACTGTCTCTTGATGAAGGCTCGTGGTCTTAGCTCACACTTCTGGCATTCGCACCCTGCTTCAGCCCAACTGTCAGTGTTGCAGCATCATCTGGGCCTTTTTTGCTGGTTTTGGGGTCATGCTGCTGTAAAAGACAGCGATAGTCAATGTCCTATTCCAAAAAAATCTTGTTTCACATACTCATTAATTCCTGCGAATTTTATTCTGATTGTCCATAAGGGCATTTTTGCTGATTTTGGGGTCAGGCTACTATAAAAGACACCAATAGTAAAAGTCGTATTAAAACTTATTTCACATACTCATTTCTTATTTCCCACGCATCAAGGCAATCAAAATGAACGGTTACTGGGTGTCCACCCTCCTTGATCCACATTACAAATCAAAAGACATCAATTTCCTTCCACCCAAAAACATACATTGACAGTAGAATGCAGGAATTTGAGACAGTGCTCATTGACCAACTGGAGACATCTGTTGTGTCTTCTTCACGTTCTAATGTCATGGTTGAACACTGTCAGCAATGTTACAGCAGTAAAATGCAGCCATAGCAGCAGCATTGAAAAAAAGCTTATTTCAAAAACTCATTTCTTCCTGTGAATTTTATTTTGATGGTCAGTAAGGGCATTTTTGCTGGTTTTAGGGTCAGGCCACTGTAAAAGACAGCAATAGTAAAGGTCGTATTGAAAAAAAAGCTTATTTCAAATACTCATTTCTTCTTGCTAATTTTATTCTAGTGTCCAAAAGGTCATTTTTGCTGGTTTTGGGATCAGACTACTATAAAAGGGATGCCAGGGGTTGTCAATAGGGCAGTACTCCTGCTAGGGGCCCTGATCAAAAAGGGGCCCAGTGATATGTTAAAAATAGGAAGTAGCAATGGATGGGGACCCCATGTGATTTTGCTGCATGGGGCCCTGAAATGGTTAATAGATGACTGACGGCAGCCCTGGCTCTCACCGCACCCACTATAACTACAGCCCTACCAGCTGAGCCTCTGTGTTCCTCGTTCGGATGTTCTTGCTGCCACCACATATATCACATGTTCTTGGGCCCTGGTGAAAAAAGTGATAGGGGTCTCCTGCCAGTTACCATGTGCCATTTCCAATACCTGTGTCTTCTTATGTGTCAAGGGGACCCCATAACAGCTGCTACCGCTTTACCTCCTAAAGCTACGCTGTCCTCATCTTTTCAGTTAGCCATTGAAAGGAATAAATTATTTCGGCCTGTGAATTTTTTTCTGTGACTCTTCTAGCCTAATTGTCTTCACTAAGATTTACCGCATATCCAGTTTACTGTTGTGGATGGTAATTCCAGCTTCTCCTCACCTATTTGGGTTTAAAAATTAACCTGATCATCTCCTCCCATTGACTTTAATGGGAATCGGCGATTGATCAAGATCTAGATTTTTTTTACTGATCGCTCATCTCTAATCATAATCACACAAAATTTTCAAGAAAGTAAAACTTTTGAAAAAAATGTTGTTCAGTGTCAGTGAAGACTTTTTTTTGAGTATTAAAAGTGAGGCGTTTGTTGATCGGATTTTTAATCGCATAATTAGGTGAAATCTGCGAACCGGGCTTTTCTTTTGGGTTAAAAATAGCGGGTGATTTTGTCGATCTTGACGGGATAATTTAGGTGAAAAATAAATGCGCATAAATTCCTATTTCATATCGGAACGCTTCCTGTCAAATAAATTTTTTGTCACAGCCAGTTTTTAGAGGAATGGATTGGTACATTTGGGCAAGGGGGGTGAGTTTGAGGTGTGGGCAAAAATATAAGGACTGGGGGGTTGTATGGGTTAGGATTGGGGGTTTGCAAAAAAAATCACATGAAATCCTCCGTTTTAACCAATAGAACGGGGGCCCTTACTCTTGAGTCTACCTTTTCAGTGGGGGTTGGCCCCAGCGTCTCATAGTGCGGAGTAGGACGTGTGCTCGGGGGGTCTCTGGTCCCAAACAGGTCAGCGAAATTGGGTTCTACTATTGTTTCACACAGACAGCTAAAAAGGGGCTTTTTTTTAGCTAAATGTAAAACATTAGAACTTAGGTAGATTAGAGATTTGCAGATTTTAGGTACTTAGGCTGAGAATTTTAAAGGAGCATCTAGCCCTGTAAAGTCACGAGGGGGAGTGGTGGGGGACAAACACAGACAAGCTCTTTAAAGGATAGTGGATATTGTGCAGCCCAGACTTTGTTTAGACATTGCATTGCAATGGCTTTTTATTAACAGTTTACTGTTGAAATATTACTTGTATGTTGGGCAGCCTGAACTTACATTAGGACACAGATCTTTTCTAGTAACTGCAGGTGTATTGGTTAGGTGCAAAACTCCACTTTTATTATCCGTATAGATTTCAGATAGGTGTTTTTTCACTTTGGCACAGTTCAGCTTTGTTGATAGAGGCACCTTGCACTTAAATGTGAATGCAGCAATTTTGAAGTCACTGCAGGTGTATTTATTAGGTGCAAAACTCCACTTTTATTATCCGTATACATTTCAGATAGGTGTTTTTTCACTTTGACGCAGGCCAGCTTTGTTGATAGAGGCACCTTGCACTTAAATTTGAATACAGCAATTTTGAAGTCACCGCAGGTGTATTTGTTAGGTGCAAAACTCCACTTTTATTATCCGTATACATTTCAGATATGTGTTTTTTTCACTTTGGCGCAGTCCAGCTTTGTTGATAGAGAAACCTTGCACTTAAATGTGAATACAGCAATTTTGAAGTCACCGCAGGTGTATTTGTTAGGTGCAAAACTCCACTTTTATTATCCTTATACATTTTAGATAGGTGTTTTTTCAATTTGACGCAGGCCAGCTTTGTTGATAGAGGCACCTTGCACTTGCACCTTGCACCTTGTGAATACAGCAATTTTTTTTTTCATTCAAAGAAAAGAACTTTATTGCTGCAACAAACACGATGGTACAACCAAATAGATCACAAAGGTCATATCAATGATAGAGTAAGGATAAAACCATAGATGAACTGAATTGAACTGGTCTGCATTATATAAGGATTAATAAATCCTCTTAATTATCAGGAATCCTATAGTGAGTATTAGCATAGATAAAAAGCAAATGTGAGAGAGTCAGTCTCGTGAGAGGCATCAGAAAAAGAATAATACAGGTTAGCAAAACTCCCATGGCGCCTCAGTCAAGTAACAATAAAAGAGCAGTGATCAACATTCCTGACCCAAACGAGCCATATCATAACAGAGATCATTGTCATATTGATAGCGTGGGGGAACACCCCAATAACAGACTTGAGAATTAATCATTCTTGAGCGTATCAGCAGCAAACAAAGACAAAACAATACTTAACCAATGGGGGGAGAAGGTGGGGGAGCCAGCCAGTGTCGGAGACCCACCACCATGCACCACAGCGCCTAGTCGGTCACAGAGACAACATAACCAGAAAATTATTGGACCAAACGATATTGGT
The DNA here is from genome assembly GCA_025379985.1 of Phyllomedusa bahiana. Taxonomy (NCBI): domain Eukaryota; kingdom Metazoa; phylum Chordata; class Amphibia; order Anura; family Hylidae; genus Phyllomedusa; species Phyllomedusa bahiana. The sequence continues at coordinate 23,752 of JAODAL010049841.1, read as the reverse complement.
CCAATTTAGAAAAGACAAGCCAGTCCTACCAGATCTTATAAAATTTCACAGAGTCGTTGCACGAGTCACAACGAATTTCCTCCCAGACTCAAATTTTATGTATTTCCTTGAACCAATCCGTGATCGACGGGCAGATGGGGGAGCGCCAGAGCCTGGATATTACAGCCTTCGCAGCATTCAATAGGCTAATTATAAGACGGTTTTTGGGAGATCGGTAGGATCCGTGTATGTAGAGAAATAGCAACGTGACCGGGTCGTTGTCAAGTTTCTCTCCTGTGACCAGGAAAATAATGTGCACCACCTTACTCCAAAAAGATTGAAGGGTCGGGCATTCCCACCATATGTGCAACATGGAACCTACCCCATTATGACAGCGCCAGCAAGTACTAGTAACCGTAGGATAAAGGGCGTGTAACAGGGACGGGACACTATACCAGCGGGATAGAATCTTAAAGTTAAGCTCCTGAATTTTAACCGATACCGTGGTTCCTCGAATTCGAGCAAATATACCGCCCCACTCTTCCTTCGAGAATACCCGCGAGAGCTCCCTCTCCCACGCCCTCTGATAGGTAAATTTGGAACGATCATCTGTATGAAGTAGTAAGCCATAAATCCTAGACAGTGCATGGGCAAGCACCAGGACTCAAATGGCGAGGGGGTTTGGCTCAAAGATAGTGGGTCCTCATAAGCAGAGCAAACACTACGCAGTTGGTAGTAGTGGAGCCTGGCGAATTTCCCATGCTGTGAGGTGGATGCCAACTCTGGATAAGATTTGAGCATGCCTCCTCTGTAAACATCCCAAATTACTGCGAATCCCCTCTGCCCTCCCAACCCTAGTCCAACTGGTCATAGGGTTTCTGGTAACCCCGGGTTACCCGTGATTGGTGTGAGTGGACCCCCCGTTGCAATGATAGACATCGTCGAAGGGTACGCTCTACAGGTGAGTATTGTGGTCTGCAGGATAAGTGGGACCCAATTGAGTAATTGTTTGGGCAAAATACTTGGAGGTAGCCAGGGAAGGGGTGCAACTGGATAGCCGTACAGGGCCGTCTCAATTTGAACCCACAATTTGATCTTGAAACTGTGGAAGCCGTCCATTATCCTCACTGCTGCTGCCGCCAGATAATATCTAAGGAAGTCTGGCAAGGAGAGCCCCCCTCTGCCCGTGGGGCCGTCAGGATTGCTCTGGAGACCCTAGGGTGCTTCTGTGCCCATATGAAGCGTGACAGTAATCTATTCAACGACCTGAGGAAAGGCTTAGGGAGCACAATTGGAACAGCTTGGAACAAATAGAGAAGTCGGGGCAAAACGTTCATCTTTAATATGTTAATACGACCTATCCAGGAGAAGTCCTTTCTGTCCCACCTGGAAAGGTCACCCTGAATAATGTTAAATAAAGGGAGGAAGTTGAGATCGAATGTTCTCTTAAGATCTGCTGGGATGTGGATCCCGAGGTACTTAATAGAAGAATTGGCCCAGAATAAAGAATAATCAGTTTTCAGCAGGTCTACCTCCTCAGGGGGCAGGGTGAGGTTCAGAGCCACACTCTTGGCCATGTTGATCTTATGGTTACTAAATTGTCCAAAGTTGTTTAGAACCTGGAGAATTGATGGCAAGGAAAGTAGGGGCTCTGTAACATACAAGAGGAGGTCGTCAGCAAAAGCCGAGCATTTTACTTGTAACTTGCCACACGCAATCCCCTTTATAGATACAGTGGCACGAATATCCTGGAGAAGCCACTCCATCGCCAGTACATATAGAAGAGGAGAGAGGGGGCATCCCTGCCTGGTACCATTGCGTATGGAGAGAAGGGAGGAAAGAGAGCTTGCGGGGAGTTGTACAATGCCAAGATCTTTTGCAATGAATACCGGGCCCAGTCCAAGATGTGAAAGCGCCTCAAAAAGGAAAGACCAGTCCACCCTGTCAAAGGCCTTTTCGGCGTCCAAAGAGAGTAGCATGCAGGGGATCTTGGACCGGTGCACATGATTGATCAGGGTGAGGGTCTTCAGGGTGTTGTCCCTTGCCTCTCTTGCAGGTACAAACCACACCTGGTCCAGATGTATTAGAGTTCCTAGTAAGGGGCTTAACCGTGTCGCGATCAATTTTGCAAAGATCTTGGCATCCGTATTAATGAGCGAGATTGGCCTATAGCTCTGACACAGTGTCGGATCCTTTCCTTCCTTAGGAATGACCGTGATATGGGCCTTAAGAACTTCTGGATCAAAGGGCAAGTCGTCCGACACTGTGTTAAAAGAGTTCAAGAGCGGGGGGGGCGAGTTCCTCCCTTAGAACTTTATAGAATTTAGCGGAGAAGCCATCTGGCCCTGGACTCTTCCCCGCAGGGAGGGACGCTATAGCCGCCTTCAGTTCAAAAAAGAAAATCGGTGAAAAAGGCACAGAAAATGGGCCTATCCAAGAGTAGGGGGGATCACCAGATGAGACGACAAGCGATGCACCGGACACCTTCAGTCCACAGAAGTTCAACGGAGGGGGCCGGAGTGTTGCGGAGACTCCCCAGGTGTGCGTCTTCGCCGCGTTGCTCGTTGGGTCTTTGGGGAAGCCGTCGAAAGTGGGCGGCGGGTAGCCTGTTGCTTGGATGGCGAGGGCAATACTGTCGAGTCTATAGCGGCCTCCCAATCAGGCATAGCGACAGGAGGCAAGTCCAGGGCAATGGTGAATATGGGGAGGCTGCTGTGGCTGCAAAGGGCTCCCCTGGGATCCCGCTGGGGATGATTTGCCACGTGGCTGCGGCGTCTGTGATGGTGGCTCCTTCCCTTCACATCTTAAAATGGCGGCTCCCAGGGCCTCTCAGCGCCACTTCAGGGCTCCCCGAGATCAGGATCCCGTCTGATGTCTTCGGATCGCCCCGCCGTGAGTAGCGGGGATTGCTAGCAGGGATTCCCCTCAGTGACTCGTAGGGTGGTAAGCGCCCGTTACCTTGAGCTAGCTGCTCCTGGTCACAGCCGGCGTCTCCCGTCTCTGGAGCTCTGCATGCACTGGAGGTTTGCTGCGTGGGCGGCTGGATCCGCAGCTCTTTCTCCGATGGCCGCAGTGAGCAGTCCGTGCCTGTCAGGAGGACCGGGTAAGCGCTGTCTTCCACAGAGCAGGTGGAAGTCGGGGAAGATAGCGCTGAGGCGTAAGGTAAGCCAGAGGGGAGGCCCTCACCGTCCAAGTCCTGGAGAGGGGAGAAAAAGTTGGATATGGGGATGTCACCCAGGGAGGGTGTCTTTGGCAGCTTGGGTGCTCGTCTCTGGCGTCTGGGACTCATTTTTAGTCCGTCCTCGTCACTGTTTATAGATTCATGCCAGGAGCTCTATCCGTGTGCGACCGTCTCGTTCACATGCTAGGCCACGCCCCCGAATACAGCAATCTTGTAGTCACCGCAGGTGTATTTGATAGGTGCAAAACTCCACTTTTATTATCCGTATACATTTCAGATAGGTGTTTTTTCACTTTGACGCAGGCCAGCTTTGTTGATAGAGGCACCTTGCACTTAAATTTGAATACAGAAATTTTGAGGTCACCGCAGGTGTATGTGTTAGGTGCAAAACTCCACTATTATTATCAGTATACATATCAGATAGGTGTTTATTCACTTTGGCGCAGTCCAGCGTTGTTGAGAGAGGCACCTGCACTTAAATTGAATCAGCAATTTTGTTTTGATTTGAAGGGATTTGAGAATAGCTGTGATTTGCCGTCTTTTAATAAGAGACTTTCCAAAACTCTTCCATACCTTCTCAAATTTTTATCTTTCTGAACATGAAGCGAAATGCAGGTGTTAAGCGAACAATGAGGGGGGTAGGACATGGAGGTAGAGGTATGAGAAAAGGTGCTCCTTCCAGTGCTGGCGATAACACGCATGCCAGCGGATCGTTGGTTGCAGGACCATCAGGCCTGTAATCGCTGGGTCAGGGCCCTGTGAATCTCAGTAACGAACAGCGTCGCCAATCTGTTCTTCAGTGGTTAATGCAACCTGCATCCAGCAGCCTTACCTCCTCGCCCCCCATCACGGCCACAAATGTTGTCATCAGCATCATCAGCATCCGTCAACATGAAGCGAAGGCAGCCAAATGTCAACTCGTGTAACCCACCACTGTGGATAATCCATTTTCTGAAGACCTCTTTGATGACAAAAAGCGGTTGGGGTCAGAAGGCATGTTAAAAAGATCAGAGGCCAAAGACGATGATTTTTTCTGCTCTGACGCCCAGTTACTGATGCCATCAGAGGAAGAGAAGGAAGCCGGTCAATCGGAAAAAAATCCCGGGCGGTCGGCAACGCCTTGCAGTTTCCCCCTTGCTTTTAGCCCGCCCGCTCCTGGATGCAGAATGTCAGGACGACCAAGTCACCTGTGTTGATGATGATGATGACATTGCGGATCCAACGTGGTCTTTTCAGCAGAATTTGCTTGCGAGCGCTTCATCACTGGACGAGGAGGAAGACGATGGGGTAGTGTCAGTACGGGTCCCTCCTCAAAAAGGGAGAGGGTGGTCCGCTGATATGATTCCGTCAGCCACGGTCAGCGGAAACCCCGCTCCTCGCTTATCGCCGTCAAAAAAGGTCCAGGACCTCTCAAGCCTGGGCCTTCTTTGAGCAAGCCTCTGAATTCACCCACGCGATGTCATATGCCGCCTTTGCCGTAAACGCATAAGTGAGGCAAGAATCTTAGGTGTTTAACCACCACCAACATGTCTAGTCACATGCAGAGAATGCATGAGTTAAAATGGAGACAACACTTGGCCAAAAAAGGTTAGACCGACGCCGGGCTTCAAACCACTGTCACACCCTCTGTCTCCGCCTCCTCCTCCTCCGCCACCACCAAGCGTTCCTCAGCTGCCCATGTCTCTCAGAGTCATGATCAGGGATCAGCCTCCGCTTCAGCCTCCACCGTTGCCCGAGTACCACCAGCACCACCAGAGACCCATCCTACCCCTTCTCCTTCCAACAGTTTGACGACCTGCACGTTGTACTGCGGCCAGTCTAGCAGCCAGCCTTCTGTCTTCCAGGTTTGGGAGCAGAAGAAACACTTTAACCCAAACCATCCCAAAGCCAAAACCTGAATGTCGGCATTGCTGGGCTTTTGGCCTTGGAAATGTTGCCTTTCCGTCTAGTGGACACAGATGGGTTCCGCCACGTCATGGCCCTTGCCTGCCCCCAATACCAGATGCCGAGCAGGCATTTCTTTGCCAGAAAAACTGTCCCTTCCCTGGCCAGCCACGTGTCATCTAAAATTTTAAGCGCGTTGTCTGCATCTGTGTCCGGAAAAGTCCATCTGACCACCGACACATGGACTAGTAAGCAGGGCCCAAGGCCGCTATAATCTCTGTGACAAGCTCACTGGGTGAGCTGGGTGGATGTCTCTGGTGGTGACGGTGGCTCTCAGGCTCGGCGCACGCTCTTCAAAAGCGCAGGATGGTGCAGGGTTCCTTCCCACAAGGTCCATCTGATGGCATCACGGGCCCAGAGAAACCAGGCCGTGTTGAAATTAATCTGTCTTGGAGACCGTCCACACACAGGTCAGGAGCTGTGGACGGCTTTCCGCAACTAGACCGAGCACTGGCTGGGTGACAAGAACCTTGTGCCAGGCAAGGTGGTGTGCGATAACGGTCGAAATCTGCTGGCCGCCCTTAAGATCGGTAGGCTGGAGCAAATCCCTTGCCTGGCACATGTCATGAACCTCGTCGTCCAGAAATTTCTAAGAGCACCCGGTCTGGACTACCTGCTGAGGAAGGCTCGAGGTCTGAGTTCGCACTTCCGCCGTTCGCACCCTGCTTCGTCCCGCCTGGCTGCGTTGCAGTGTCAGCTCGGCCTCCCCGTCAACTGTCTCATTGTTGACGTGGTAACACGCTGGAATTCCACCCTCCACATGCTCCAGCGATTGTGGCAGCAGCGCAATGTCATTACGCAGTACGAAGTGACACATGGCCTGACATGCAGCGGTGCGGACCTCGGGGTGTTGAGCCACCGAGAGTGAAGGCAGGTGAAAGAGCTCTGCACCATCCTTGCCAGTTTTGAAGAAGCCACCAAAATGGTCAGTGCGGACAATGCCCTTGTCAGCATGAGCATTGTGGTGATCTTAGTTCTGGAACGATCGTTGGACACTCTGAAACATAAGCTCCCATCAGCGACAGAGGAGGAGACGGACATAGATGCGGACACGGAGCCTTTCTCTCCGTCGAATCCACAAGGAACGACAGTTTCACAATTGTATCGGTCTTCATTAGGCAGTGGTTCGGGGTCCAGGGCAAGTGCAAGGCGGCGCATCAGCTCTCAGGGTGCATCATCTGAGGCAAGTCAGGGCTGTGTTGAAGCTGTGCCGGAGGAAGCGGAGGAGGAGGAGGAGGTATTCCTGGACACCGACGTTACTGACATCCCTGCCTTGGAAAGAGGTTGGCGTGAATTTGAGGCGGAGGAGGAAGATGAGGAAGATCAGTTTGCTAGTTTCCCTCCACCCAGAGGCTTTGGAAATCAAGGCTCCATCTCTCACATGAGTGCTTGGATGCTCCATTTCCTCCAACATGATCCTCGCATTAAGGCCATCAAAATGAACAACAGTTACTGGGTGGCCACCCTCCTGGATCCCCGGTACAAAACAAAGCTCAGCACTTTCCTTCCACCCACCCAAATAGAGAGTAAAATGCAGGAAATGGAGACCTTGCTGATTGATCAACTGGAGACATCTGTTGCGTCTGCTTCACGTTCTTCAAATGTCACGGTGGAACAACGTCAGCGACGTGACAGCAGTAGAGTGCCAAGTAGCCGTAGCGGCAGCAGCAGCAGCAGGCAAGGTGGCAGAAGCCTAATGGGTGACCTCTGAAATCTTTATTTACCACCTCACCAATGCATGCAATGCAGGGCACACATACAACACACAGAGACCAGCTTAAGATCATGGTGCACGACTATCTGCGTCTCAACACCGATGTTTTTGTATGTGTTCCGGACCCAATAGACTTCTGGGTATCCAAAATGGATGAATGGCCCGAGCTCGCTCGCCACGCCATAGAGGTGTTGTCCTGCCCAGCAGCCAGCGTCATATCTGAGCGGACCTTCAGCACAGCTGGAGGAGTCATTACAGACAAACGCATCCGGCTTTCCACAGATAATGTGGATCATTTGACTTTCATCAAGATGAATCAGGCATGGATCTCTGATGATGTTGTGGCCCCAATTGCCGAGGTCACCGATTAGTTGCCTGACTACTTCACAATCCTCATCACACAGGAAAAGGTCCTCTTGGAAAACTTTTTTTAAAAATGATCATTTCATTACTGCAATTTTATTAACATTTCCACAGTTCATTTGCATGGAATATTGCAGTGGAGATACTGTAAAAGAACGCAAGGTTTCATGACAAAACCGTATTCCATTTACTCGACTTCCTAACATCTTTAGATTTTTTTGCATTGTCAATGGTTTTGGGGTCATGTTGCTGTGAATACAGCTATAAATCATGGTCCTTAGGAACAGAAATGGAGAGGCTCATAAGTGGTGCCTTTCTCCCTCCACAAATTTTAACAGTGTCTGTGGAGTTCCCATTTATTATAAAAATTTTTTTTTTTTTTTTTTTGTGGTCATTGTCTGTGAGTTACAGCTATAAACATGGTCATGGAACAGAAATGTTGGCCTTTTAAGTGGGCATTTCTCCACACAATTTTTAACATTGGCTGAGAAGTCATTTTTTATAATGTTTGTTGGGTCAGTAGCTTTGAAAGGCAGCATACTAACAGGTCCTAAATAAGAAAACTGTTGTGATTTCTCACATACATTTGTTCTTCACAATTGTCAAAGTGGCTCAAAGGGTCCAATGTTTTTAGAATTTTTTGGGGCATTTTGGCTGTACATGACTAAACTACAGGTCCTATTCTAAAAAATGTTTGTTTCTATAACAGACAAATTGTTACTTCACAACAGTCAAGATGTGGCTCATGGGTGGTTATCATGTTTTGAATTTTGGGGCATATTGCTGTGAAAAGCAGCTATACTACAGGTCTATAGTAAAAAATTGTTTCTAACAGAATTTTGTTCTTCACAATGGTCAAGAGTGGCTCATGGTTCATGTTTTAGAATTTTTGGGGTGAATTTTTGCTGGTGACAAGCAGCTATACTACACTCCCAATTCTAAAAAATGGTTGTTTTTAACAGACATTTGTTCTTCACAGTTGTCAAAATGGCTTCATGGGTGTCAATGTTTTTAATTTTGTTGGGGGCATTTTGCTGTGAAATGCAGCCTAGACTACAGTCCATAGTAAAAAAATGATGTTTCTAACAGACATTTGTTCTTCACAATTGTCAAGAGTGGCTCAGTGTTGATGTGCTGTCAGAAACATTAATTGGTAGGGGACACTAGTTACTGGCCACATATTGCATATGACTTGTTTTTTGCAATATCTTTCTTTAACATAGTAGCAATCCCTGAATGAGACAACCCATTTAAGACAATTTAAAAAAAAGGGAAACAAGACGGTGGATTCCATCCCTAATTTTTAAAATGTGTTTATCTAGAATTAAACTACTAAAAAACTGCATGTAACAAAAATAAGCTAGGTTACAAATATTCCCTTGCATTGTACAAGGGAGGTACAGGAAGACTTTACCAGATGGTAGTATTCAATGACATGAAGTATGGAGGCAACTGACAGTGAACAAAGAACAGAGACCATATCCTCCACCACGTATGATAAAATGAGAAATACAAATGCCAAGGAAAAAAGGTCAAGAGGGTGGACAGGAAGTGTCAACCACCAGCATTTTCCAAGTGAAGCTCTCAATTTTGGTCCTCACTCATACGAGGGGCAAGCGACTACCACCCAGACTTGATCTGTGTACAGAGAAAGGCTGTAGGTTTACCTCACACTTCTGCTTCGTCCGCACTCTGCTTCAGCACGACTGTTTTCATTGCTGGCGTCATAATGCCTGCATTTTTACTAGTGTAGAATATGATAGACGTCAGCGATCCTTTGGGCTCTCACCGAGTGCCCCTCATTACCCCGATCCCAGGCAGCTGCAACCGCGAGTATAAAGTATATCAGAGCTAGCCTGGGCTCTCACCGCACACCACTGTAAGTCTGGCCCTGGCAGCTGGACCTCCGCGTTAGACAGATGACAGACGTCAGCACTGGCCACTCCCAGTATAGGGCAATCAGGAAGCTTCAAATTTCTCATAAAAAAATCAGATTTTTAAAAAGGTTATATCTGTGAGGTTAAGGTAGTGTCACAAAAGGGCTCCAGGCTGACCAAATTGCACAATTTGAGGCTTAAACTTTGCAGTTCTGGAGCACTAGGTGGTCGCATCCTATGATCTCCAGGGGAAGTATCTGTCCCTAATCACTCTGAAGAAGGATATGAGGAAAAATTAAACCAAAATTGAACAGAATGGCTGAATCACTCACAAAGCCAGGAGGGTCAAATGTCTTCCTCAACAAAGAATTTGTTTTGGGTATGAATAGGACATTTTATATTACCTTATTGGGTGTGCGGACGAAATTAACCACATCTACACGTGTAAAAAAAACCTTTAAAAACTGCAAGTGGGAGGGTTAATGTTGTATGGTTATCACACTTTGAACAAAGAAATGGCAAAAAATTGATAATAAAGTAAAACTTTAAATAAAACCTATCCCTAAATACATTCAGTAAGCAAATATACAGTTACCACAAAAATATACTAAATGACAGTCACTGTACAAAATATCTATGTGCCACTATTGTGATCCTGTGGTTCAAACAGGTTTAGGGGTCAGCTGTGGGTACAGGACAGGTATAAGTCAAAGTCCCGTGTAAACTAAAATAGGTGGGTTGAAAAGACTCCTTTTTCCGTCATTTATATCTGAGTCCATGCAGGTTTGGGCTCATGCTGTGCCCGCGACAGGTATAGTCAAATGTCCAAGTGAAACAAAAAATGGTGATTGAAAGACCCTTTTTCCCCGCCCTTTTTGAACGTGGGTAACAGGTTTAATGGTCTTTCTGGGGTACAGGACAGATATAGTCAATTCCCAGTTAAACTAAAATGGGGGTTTGAAAGACCCCTTTTTCCGGCATTTTTAAAATTGGGGGGGTCATGCAGGTTTGGGGCCATCCCCTGGGGCGGGGGCGGGGTATTATGCCAGTAAAACTAAAATGGGGGTTTAAAAAACTCCTTTTTCCCGGCATTTTTTAATTTTGGGTCAGACGGTTTAAAAGGGTATTCTGGGGAAAGGAAGTATAGCAATGCAAGTTCAAAAAAATGGGGGTTGAAAACTCCTTTTTCCCCGGCATTTTTAAATCTAGGGGTCATGCAGTTTGGGGTCTTTGGGTGGCCCAGGACAGGGTTTCAATGCCCATAAAACAAAAATGGGGGTTCAACCCTTTTCCCGGTTTTTTTAATTGTGGGTCGAAGGTTTAAAGGTCTTTCTGGGTACAGGACAATATAGTCAAAGCCATTCAACTAAAATGGGGGTTTTAAAGACCCCATTTTCCCCTATTTTTTTAATCTGGGGGTCAGACGGGTTTAATGGTCAACTGTGGTACAGGCAGGTAAGTCTTTTGTCCAGTGAAACTAAAATGGGGGTTTCAAAACCCTTTTTTTCCGGGACTTTTTTAAATTTGGGGCTAATTTGGGTTTGGGGCTCATGTTGCGTTCCAGGAAGGGATATTCAAAGTCCAGTTCAAGTAAAAAGAGGTAAAAAAATAATGCCTTCTTCACTTTTTTAAAATTTTTGGGTTTGGGTGTAGGTTTAAGGGTATGTGTGGGACAAGACAGGGGGTAGTGTTTGGGCTTTGACTTTTTTCTGTGGCTTTTTTAACCTAAGGGTTGCCTAAGTGTAGCACGATCCATTTGACTGTTGTGGAATTTAAATTCAGCTTTCTCCCCCCTGTTTGGGTGTAATAATGAAGGTGTTGTTCCCCCTTCCCATGACTTTAATGGGTCATCGGGGTAAATATTATCGACACGGAAATCGTCTTGATAATTTCCGATATCGATAGACCCCATACGATAGTCAACGTAATCGCTCATCACTAAAGACTTTATCTAAATATATTGCTTTGTTAATTTTACTTTAGTCATGAGATAAGATACCTTTTATGTGCTGTGAGTGCACATGGTTGCCTGACCATAACACTGTTATCTGATTTGAGCAGAGAGTGACATCACCATTGTGGACTGAGTTCTCCAAGGTTCAGCAAAAACAGCAAAACTTAGTTTGCTAATCACTGCTATAGAACCACCCATAGCCTGATGAGACAGCGTGGGCGACATGTATGAAGATCGGCGCTTCGAGGCGCCCGTTTTCACTTTTTTTTTGTGAAAACTGCGCCTGATGTATGTCGGCGCCCGCCAGTGTGTGAGGCGCAGTGCGGAACTTAGGCGCATAAGGAATGCGCGTAACATGTATTAAGTTTAGAGACAAAAATCATTAAGTTTAGAGACAAAAATCATTAAGCATGTTAGTGAAGAGCAAAAATGTATGTTTGCTTCTTTCACCTTGTTTTCTATTTAGTATATACAGCAAGAGCCTGCACAGCACAGGTCTTGCTGGGACCTGTGGTCCTCCAAGCAGGATTTCTATGTTCCCACGACTTATTTCGGGTCGTATTCACGGATGTATTTACATCCGCAAATACATCCCCAAATCAGCCTAAAATAATGAACAATGAGCTTAGAATTGATACCAATGGAAAATACAGATGTATTTGCGGACGTAAATACGTCCGTAAATACGACCCGAAATAAGCCGTGGGAACATAGAAATCCTGCTTGGAGGACCACAGGTCCCAGCAAGACCTGTGCTGTGCTGGCTCTTGCTGTATATACTAAATAGAAAACAAGGTGAAAGAAGCAAAAATACATCTTAAATTTGTGGCATTAAAAAGGAGAAAAATTATCATCCGTACAACATCATCCTTGGCTTATTTAATGTAAAATTAGTTCAATTTTCTCCGTATCTTTAAAACCTTTTATAGCTGATATTTTGAGATCTTATATATATTTCCTTTCGTTTTAAATGATCAACTTTTTCAATACATTGAATTCGTTTTGTACAACTTTGATATTTATCTTTATTCATTAATTAATTTTATAGACAACTCATTTTTATTCTAGTACTGTTGTAACAGTAGCCCTAGAGCACATTTGGCCCCATTACAATAAGTTCTAGCTTCACTGCGCCTCCTCCGACTCAGGTAGACCACATTGAACTAGGAATGCCTGTCGGAGCTGTAATGCACCTCACTTTGCTGACCGGCATTCCTACATGCCGCCCCAGAACGCCCACAGCACGCCCACAGCACTCCCCTTAATGTTAGGTGCATTACAAAGTGGCGAAGCTTGCGCCTAACATCGATTTGAGCGGCCGACAGCGGAGTCGGCTCAGTGAGGCGCAGTATACGCCTGAAAACAGGCGAAAAGCACGATCATATGTGTCGCCCAGTGAGTGTAAAACTGCTTTTGACTCAATGAAACAGTCTAGTGAAAAAACCTCTTAAACATTTTCTAAATTCTGTGTGATAAGTTCATGAAATAAACAGCAGACTAAACTTCTGATGTTTTCATTTCCAAGTACCGCATTACACTACCTGCAGATTAGTTATCAAGCTTTCTCCTTTGAGTAGGTATTTCATAATAATGTAACTGGTTGCCCTAGGCATGTGGCTTCTCTTAAACTTTCCTCATAGGTGGCTAATGGTGCAGTGGAACATGTCATCCCATGGTTAGGATTGGCTCACAACTGTGTCGGAGGTGCCATTCGTTGAAAATGGAAGTCATGGGATTAATTTCACAGGGGACACCCATGGCGCCAAATGGAACTTACTAATAAATATGGGACCATCAGGTTTCAGCCATGGTTTCTCACATTGAGACAGAAAAAATGGCGAAGAAACCTTCCGCTTTCACCTCTGCACCAGAGGTTCCGAAAAAAAACCTCTGACACAGTTTTGAACCTTATTCTCCCAGAATTCCCTGCTGACAATGTCCCAGATGGAATATGAGCTGTAGTCGGCTTGTATAATGATGCCGTATCTCATCACGTTTCTGCAGCTAGATCTCTTTTCTGACTTTTGGATCTTCAATGAACATTTTAAAGGGTGTAAAGGCAACAAGGAGTAGGGGCAGATCTGCTGTACTATTGTTAAAGATGACACAAAGAAATCCTGAGAGTTTTAACTCAGAGTCATAGAAAGTCTACTGTATTCCTGGAGAGATAGCAGAATCATTCCATTAAGAAATCCCACAATACCTTTAAAATTAAAAAAAACATTAAGCTAAATCTTATGATTCTATATATTTGTTTCCAGCCCGACTCTTCAGTTCCTGAGACAACTCCTGGTCTTCATATTCACCATAGAAGAAATAAACAGAAGATTGGACGTCTTACCTGATATTACTCTGGGATACCAGATCTATGACTCCTGTATGTTAGAACATAAAGCTGTACAGAGTGCACTGAGTATACTGTCAGGAAGAGAAGAAGCCATCCCCAACTACAGCTGTGATGAAAATAACCAAGTGGTGGCTTTTATTGGACACTTGATGTCCTCCTCCAGTCTGCCCATAGCGGAGACAATTGGACTCTATGGATATCCACAGGTAATAGCTTGTAAAAGTAAAAAACAAAGCAAAGTCATGATAAATTTCCAGCTACTCCAGTGAAGATCCGCCAGTGGTCCCTGATGGATCTCACAAACATCCACATGACTTCTGCAGCCAGTCACTGTCCTTGCCGATCATGTGTCTTAAGGTACTGTATATATACACATATATCCTTAGGCCAGAAGTGACTCCATTTTGTATTAATTTTAGTTTTAGAAGTATAACTTTGTCAGAAATGTTGATGAGCTTAATGAGAAGTTGTTGATAAGTGAATTCTCTCATACAATAGGCAAATGCATTTCATGAAAAATATGCACTTTTTTGAATTTGTGCAGTCTTCCCATTTATTGATATACAATGTTTTTTTTTTTTTTGAATAATGGTGTGAACTGGTACTTATTCAATGTGCAGTTTTTATCATTCGGTTGTTCCCCTAGTTGAGGGGTGTGTGAGCTTTTGCTCATTAGTTATCTACACGTGTTATATATTAGCCATATAGCACAGGGACTTGTGTTGCTTCCGACTCGTTTCAGTTTACTGAGCAGCCATTGAGCTGTAATTATGGCCTTGTGAATGTGTTTTTGAGTAAATAAGGTCCCATTGTTCTGTGATTTTTCTGTTCTTGAATTAAGTACATCCCAATTCTTATCTTTATATTTACAGTAACTGTGCAGGTTGACCTTCATAATAATTGGGCGCCTAAAGTTACTAACAAGATGTGGTTCATATTATGACATTTGAAGAGATTTCTTTTACTTTTAGTTAATTTTAGCTGAAAAAGGGTTCTCATGAGTTTTTCAGACAATGTTTTTAGAGGCAATAACTGTACCTACTTGCAGTTGGATACATGACATCTGACTGAAGAAACAGTTTGTTGGGTCAAATGACCTGAACACACAGGTCTTAAAAACACTATGCTTCAGATGTTGAGAGGAATTGTGTCTCTTTATGCATTCTTGAGAGACTGATTTTGAACCTGTAGCCACAGGGTGGTGGCAGCGACGGCTGTACACAAACCGTCCTTGGAAACCACCCTTAAAATTATGTTGTATATTTTGGGGAGAGGTGTAGTGTTGGACGTGTGGTGCAGTAGTGAACAAAAACTTCACACAACTCATTGCTGAGGGGAACTCCAGCTTTAACTTGTGGCACTTGTCTTGGTTACAATTCTCCAGGCCACGACACCAGGCAGCGGTACACAGAACACTCACATGCTTCATGAGGGACTCTCTCTCAGTCCACCTCAATGTGCTACACAACCTTCTCAGTAGCCTCTCTTAGTCTTGATTTCTGTGAGTATGGCTTACCCTAGGAACTTCCTACAGACCACTTGTTCACTGTCCAGGACTCTTCAGGCCTACTCTCTCCCTGGTCCCCTCTGTACCTCCAAGGGTCCTCTCCTGCCCCTCATGCCTCTTAATCCAGTGTCCTCTTTGGCCACTGCTCGCCCTCTGTGAGTGTAATCTCCACCCCGGCCTTCCCTTCTCTTTTCTTCAAAACTCAACTATTTACATGTCCAACTACACGTTGGGCCTGGACCACGGGTCCACTGTACTCTGCTATTAGTAAGCAGCCCAGGAATCCTTTATCTGTGTTGCTATCCACCACAATCTGGTATGGCAGTGCTACTGGCTATTGCAGCCCACCACCTTGCAGCACTTATAATGGGACAGAGTATTCTCTATTTTCTCTTTTTCCTCACAGATCAGCTATGGAGCGATGGATCCTGTCTTCAGTAACAAGCTCCGGTTCCCTTCCTTTTACCGCACCGTTCCTGATGGGAGAGCTCAGTATGAAGCCATTGTCCTCCTGATGAAGCATTTTGGCTGGACCTGGGTGGGGATCATTAGAGCAGATGATGAGAGCAGTGAATGGGCCAGCATGGAGCTGAATGTGATGATGAAGCAGAAGGAGATATGTGTTGGTCTTCATGAAAATGCTGACAATGTTCAAAATCGTTATCAACCAAGACAAATTTTACACAAGATACTGAAGGCCAACTGTGATGTTCTGATATTTCTGGGAAACTCTGCAACTCTAAGAAGTATTCAGAGCATGTTAATTGACCATTTCGACTGTAGGAACGTTTTCATCATACCCACATTATTCAATGCATGGAGTTCACAACAAACTCATCACCCGAGCGGTTCCCTGCAGATTTCTCTCCCTAAAATGAATATTCCAGGGATGAAGGATTATCTCCTCAGCATTGGTCCTTACACATACACAGGTTTAGAGATGATGGTATCTGACATTTGGAGAAGGTATTTTGATTGCTGTATTAGTAAGCATGAATGTTTAGTCTATCCTCCTTGTAATGAGACTGATCTTCTTAGTAAGGTGGATCCGTCCCTCTACGATGTGTATAACTTCCGCTTTACCTTCAGTGTGTACTCCGCAGTGTACGCCGTGGCTTATGCATTACACGACTTATTCAGAAGTAAAAGCCAAGGAAAGTTTAAGTCATTTGTCCCAAAACGATCCCTTCATTTACAAGAGGTAGGTGCTAAACATAATCCAGTATTTGGAGTAGGATGAAGCACTATAAACTTACAGTAATTTTATTCCTATTCATGGTGACCTCATGATAGAAAATTTTTTATGCTTCTCAACATTGAAATTGCAACATAAAGAAGGAGATTTATTGGAATTATGGAAATCACAGGGTTGATAGACGTTGAAATGATATGAAAATGAGAACAATTTGAAACAAACTATTCAAACTATTTTGATTGCGAGCGGTGGCATGAGGCCAATGGAAAATCTTTAGCGGAACATCTGGCTCGAAGCCAATTTCATGTGGACACCTTCTGATGGTTTGTGTCTACACTGTTTGTCGTCTTAGGCTTGGGATGTGACATCCAGTTTCTCTTGCAGTAGAGCATGGATCACTACGGGCCATTCTTTTCATTTGGTGATCCATCAGTTTCGTTCACAGGTTCCCCTACACAAAGAACACCAGGACTCACAACATTCAACAGTGGTGACGTCTTATTCTAGGCGTGTAGCGATGTGCCAAAGCAATGAAACAAGGTCTCTCAGTTCAAAGTTTATGTCCCTCTCCATTTGGGACAAGTACGATAACTGGCACCACACAGAAGTCTTCACTCAAACGTCCTAAACTACTCGATCCAGTTTCTGAGGTTTCATCTGGCTAAATGAATTTTCTTTCTATCTGTTCCTTCATGCCTCAGATCGGAGCTTGGTGTTTAAAAATGTCATCATTTGCAGATCTTAGTGACACCAGTTATTGTATTGATTTATAATACTTGGTGCTGCCATTTCAATGTTGAGGAGTGTATTTGACTGATGTGCTAATAGAGGCATTCTGGTGGGGGCATTGATATCCAGTAAATACCTCACTGGATTTCCATATATACCAGTAATCAAATAACTCCTTCTTCCTCCTTGCTGTTACCTTCTGATCCAGTCAGCAGCTCTGATACTGGTCAGGCTCTGGGCCGGAAGCTCTTAGAACTTTTAGCAGGTTATCATACATAGACTGAACTTTCTCCTGTGCTGAAGGATAGAAGTGAGACCCATCCTGCACCAGTTGTCTCTGTTTCAGTCTATTGAGGACATCTGCTGGTCTTCTTCTACTCTTTATTACATTATACAGAAAACAGCCATAAAAACACCCCAATACCTGGCATTTGTATGAACAAACATTCCATAGAACAAATGATACCCATGGTGGATACATTGAATTTAGCTACAAATATTACAATAAAAACTGATGACCAAACTGTTGCACCTTGGACAGCCTTGCTGCATGACTGGTAACTGATGGGAATTTATTTGGTCTCTGGGCCTTCTGCAACAGCTAAAATGAGACACCACAGATGGATGAAATAAAAGTTCCATATTAGACTTGGTCCAAATGTCTAGGTCTGGTCTTCTGTGAAGCTATCAAGTCAGAATGAGACAGTACCAACCACATGAACCAAGAAATAGAAAGAATGGCAGCTTTCAATGTGTTCGCTTTAAAAAGGTTTCCCAATAGTTATATCACTAGGATAAAGTGTCACTCATTGACCAGGGGGATTTTGACGTCTAGAGCCCTAGGTTCCTCTGAGTTCTTGACCCTTCACCTGAAAGGAAGTGCAGTTCCCAGCACAACAGTTAGCCCGGGAGCGCCCCAATGCAGGGGCAAGACAAGGGGGTTCTGCTGTTACACTCTCAGAATCCAAGCCATGGGGAATACATTTTAGATGATTTAGTTACTATTCTTCTGAAATAAAGCACATGAGGAAAAAAGAGATCTTCCTTCAGTTTCACCTATTCAGCTCTGTCTAAGGTCACATTTATTACAGCTCTGTACAACTTATGAGTCGATGGTGTATGATCCCTACTGCCATATGCCTCTGATATGTGATAATTGTGCCACTCAGATGCCATATTATGAAGATATAGGGGAGAATACCTGTATAATACTGACCATTCGGAGACATCACACTGTGGAATATAGTGTGACCACTGACATACAGATTCTGTGTTTCTTCTTCTAGGCTCCATGCACATGACACCTTAGGATTTATTTAAGACATTCCCTCTGAAATTAAACTGATCTAGATTCTGGTAGTAAGAAGCTCTTTAGTGGGACTTACTGTAGCAAACATCTATGAGGTCATATAGATTCTCAGTGAATTGTGACACCATTGGGCATGTTACTACATTGGGTTGTCATTGCCAGGGACTTTCTTCTATGTCCAACTAAAAAATGATTTCACCCTAATGTCCATTTAGTACAGAAAGCTTATTTATCATCACTCTCTTATAATATAAGGTTAATAGACACTTGAAGAAAGTAAGTTTCACATCTCCAGGTGGAGAATCGGTTGTCTTTGATGATGATGGAAACTTGGGAGCGAGATTTGATGTCTTGAATTATTTTTATTTTCCAAATAAAACAAAAGCAACAAGAAGAGTCGGATATTTCCATCGTGTGGATGATGATCAGCAATCTAAGATACATGATGATGAGATTCACTGGGATCCAAAGTTTCTCCAGGTACTTGTAGGGTTTACAATGAATATAATGACTGAATACTGGGGCATATAACGGAGGAAGAGTAAACCATTGCCTTTGCCTTCTCTCTGATTCATTGATTGCAGCATTTTAATTCTGCCCAAAGTCCAGGGCTCAATATTCACTTTTTCTACAAAGTTTAAAGTTTGTGAATTAGGGATAAGATTTTAGATTTATTCTACTCATGCCAATGTTCCTTTCATACACTGGTGGGATGAAGGCTCAGCTGAGACATCAGGTTCATCGTCTACAGATGTCTGCACAGACTCTGCTGACCTTACATTTGCATAACATATAAAGTCAAGATTTTGGAGAGTTTAACATAGGTTTCCTAAAAATTCACAATTCAAAGTTATAAAAGATTTGTTGCTTGAGAACCTCAATGATCATACTTCTCTGACCAAACTAAACATAAAAATATGGCCAAGAACCCAGGAACGAGTGCAGCTCCATCTTAAGAAGATTAAAATAGACAGATCCCCAGGTCCTGATGGCATTCACCCCCGTTTCCTAAGGGAGTTAAGTAATGTCATAGACTGGCCCCTATTCTTAATATTTATGGACTGTATAATAATGAGGTATGTCACACAGGTTTGGCACGTAGCAAATGTGGTGCCATTATTCAAAAAGGGGTCAAAAAATGATCCTGGAAAATATAAGATAAGTTTAACCTCTGTTGTAGGCAAAATGTTTGAAGGTTTTTTAATACTGGTTTATCTCACTAAAATAAATTTTAACTCCACCCATGGGTTTTGAAGGATGGGTCCTTCAAACTAATCTCATCATTTCTTGAGGGGTTAATCTAACTGGACGGGGTAGGTTTGGATTCTAATCAATTTTTCTAAAGTTTTTGTTGGTCCCTTTTAAAAAGTTGGTAAGTAAAATAAAGCTTGGGAGGGGGAAAATTTTTTTCAAGTGGGAAGCAACTGCCCGGGAAGAAAAAAAAGGGGTGGGTTTAAAGGGGACTACCAGACTATCCCTGTTACTAGGGGGGGTAAAAGGGGTATATTTGGCCCTATCCCCTTAACATTTTCTTAAGATTGGATTCCGGATTCACGTAAATATTGTTTTTTGAGATGATATAGCCTTAAAGTAATCAGCAAAATGGGAAAATAATGTGTTATTTCAAAGGGATCTGGAAAAGTTAAGGGCCGGGGCAAGAATGAAATGGGTTTTAACAAAATAAATGAAAGGGTATGCACATGGAGGGGGAAAAAATCCTTTGCATGATTACCTTTAAATGGAAAAACGGGGTAAAAGTGACGGAGAAACTTGGGAACCGGGGGGGGGGGGGGGGGGAAGAAAAACTTATTGTAGCACCAGTGAAGGCGCAGCCCCAAGGCAAACGGATTAGGGGTTTTTAAAAAGGGGGGCATAGATGCCCGATAAAAACATCATTCTCCCATTAAACAAGTCACGGTTGCCCAAAGGGAACATGTGTATTATTCCCTTCAAGGAGAGCAAAACAGCCTACCAAGAAAAGAAATGGGGGGCCCCGCTCAAATTTGAGAAACAAACATTTAGTCTCTAGTTTGAAAAATCGACCCCTACAGCCTCACTGGCGCTTCTTTAAAATAGTATGCAAAAACCATCAACATTTACAGTGAAGACATCCGGGATGCGGCCTTTCGGGGAGGTGGCAAAGAAAAGCCTTTAGACTGGCAAATAAAGGAAAAGAAAATAGGGACTAAAAAACACGACTTTGGGACAGGGGAAAGAGGGATAAAAGTGGAACGGACAAAAAAATCGAAGTTGAGGTTTTTGGATTACACAGAAGAACATGAAAAGATCGGGGAATGTGCCTGACCCCATTGCCCAAGCAGGTGGGGGAATTTTTATGGCTGGGGTTCTTGGGGCGGGTAAAGTGGGAATTTGTGAAAGGGTAAAAGGGGAATTTTGAATAAGAAGGCCATCCATTTGCAATCCAGCCATACCATGTGGGTGGCGCGATTGGGGCCAATTTCATCTTGCAACAGGGGCAATGACCCAAAACCCCTCCAAATTATGAAACATTTTTTAAAAGTAGGGAGTGGGATTTTAAAGTAATGGAGTGGGCCCTGCACCACCAATCCAACCCATTGACGTTTGGGGGCCTTACCTATGGGACCAAAAAAATGCCCATCACGCCAATCCAACTTGTGGAGGGGGTCTGAAGCATGGGGGGAAATTTTTCCACAAACTAACATTTTGAATGCCAAAGGTCCCCGCCGCTGGAATTGCTGCAAAAAGCATTTTTGAAGAAGCAAACGTTTGAAGAGAAAATTATTTTTTCAAATAAATATTATTTTAACCCTTTTCAAAGTCTGGACATATTTTTTTTTTCTTTGCAACTCATTTTGATAAATAAAAGTACGGGGAAAACCAAAATTTGGTTGGGGGACCCCAAAATTGTGACGGGAGTGTATTCGATGCCAATTGGGTTGGGAAGGGAAATTTTTCCCAAAATGAGGACAAACTTCTACCTATGGGGGTTTTGCCTTCTTGGTCAACACTTTTTTCCAATGGGAAAATTGGGTGACGTCTTTTTTCGCCTTACAAATTATGAACTGATAAAAACCCTGTGTTTATGAGTTTTGGGAGTATTTCATAACATTTTTAATGGGGGACCGACCTCAATATTATGGGGGAAGGCCCCATGATAAAACACCCAAAAGACCAAAAGATAACTGTTGCCCGTAAATGTTCGTAGTGCAGCCTTAATTTTCGGGTGTAAATTAAAAAAACCATACCTCATATAAATCTACCGATTGGGTTTTGTCTAATTTACTTTTAATGAAACCTTTCTTTTGTTATAACATTTTTTTATATTTACTATTTACATCAAAGACTAGACTCTTGTCATCTTTTCTATTTCCAACTCCCCAAACCGTCGTAAAAAGCTGTCTACCCGAAAACTAAAAGGGCCCACTGGAAGGACAAAAGAGATTGCTAAAACTGGCCCCCCTGATCTTAGGAAGGGGCTCCAAACCGGGTGGTCATGATTACACCTTTCAATGGTCCTTTATTTCCCCACCAACATTTACATGTTACCATAAAAAAATAATATTTAACATTTCAAATTATATCTCAAAATTTACTTGGGGAAGATGGATTGTATAAAATTTAAATTTTAACAATTCTCCACCCATCATCTTTTTTAAATTTTTTTTGTTTTTATTTTTTGAAAAACACAACAAAAAAATTTTTTTACTCTTTATGGACATTGTTGTAGTTTAAGTAATCATTCTTATCTTAGTAAATTATCACCTTGGGTCTGGTGTGACAACGGGGGTGTGGGCCCCACGTGTCACTACTGGGCTTCCCCCTAGGGCGGACTTAGGGCTACCTTGTCTTCCAAACTCTGTAGTGGGTACTTGGGCTGTTAGGGGATCACATGAAAAACCCCGTGCCCCTGAAAACCTACAATAAACCCAAGGGGGCGAGAACTATGTGAACATGAGGTCAGGGGAGCCATAGCTTTAAGCAATGTGCCAAGGGCAGGAGCAGAGAGGGGCAGACAAAAAAGCAAACATTCCGGGGTCGTAAAATATGAAAACCCCTGCAGGACTGTTAAAACCCCTTGGGAAATTGAACCAAGCTTTAACAAGACTTGGAGGGAGGAATTACCTAATATTCCCACTGGGGGCGGGATTGGTGGGGAAACCAACACCACTGGAAACGGGGGTTTTTGTCTGAAGGTGTGGCTGCGCCTTACATAGCCCGGTGAAAAATATCCACAAACTAGGTTCAATGTTGGAAGTGTTTGGAGCATGGAGAGAAGCAGCTTCAGTGATGACTTAAGGTGGGAAATAGCTGCACAGTGATTGTGGTGAGTTGGTCAGCTGTACGTTTGCTGATCGTGCAACTTGTAGGCATGACATCAACCAACCAACCAACCTTACAGCCCCTATCTTTTAGGCCAGCCCAGCAAAGAAACCTCTCGGACCTCAGGGCCAAAGCCATTCCAGTCTATCAGATCGAAGGTCCTTTTCTAAACCATCTTGGAATCCAGAATGGCCTTAACCTCAAACACATAAGTGGGACCATCAGGAACAAAAGTGGAGGTAGAGGTACTGGACTTGAAGAAATTATTCTGGACCACCAGCTTTAAGAGGGAGATGTGAAAAGAGTTGGGTAGAAGTAGACTGGCTCGAAGATAAAGGCTTTAGGTCATCTGGTTGATTCGTCAGAGGATTATAAAAGGCCCAAAGTGCTGAAGAACAAACTTGAAAGAAGGCAGTTTAAGAAAATTATTTCTGGAGGACAACCAGATTTTAACTCCAGGTTGGTAGGGAGGAGGAGGTCTAGTGTGCATGATACTTTTTGCTGGACACAAGTTTCAAGAGGGAGGACCAAGTCTGTTACCAGATTTGGTAAAGAAATTTCAATATGAAGAATTGGATGGTGGTACCCCAGAAGAGGAGGTCATAGAAGAGGGCACTTGAGGATGAAGGTAGTAAACAATAACAAATCTGGATGCCCCAGAAGATTCCTCTCATGATTATTATAGGAGAACTCAGGGAAGTAATTGCACCCAATCATCCTGACAGAGATAAAGTGGTGTAGGTAGTAGAGATGGGCGACTTGATTCTAACGAAGGGGAATTCTTTTAGAATTTCAGGAAAACTTCGATTCGGAACGAAGTCGACCTTGGGGGTGATTCACGGGAACGAAGTGTGCTTTTGATTGATAAAATGGCTGCGAGCACATGGCATTACATGTGGCAAAGAACTCTTGGAGGAAAAAGGGAATAGCCTGCATGACATGTGCAGAGATGAAGCCAATCAGAGACCGGCTGAATTCTGTGACGTCACCACACTATATAAGTCCGGGCACGACTCTGGGAGCTCATACCGCTCTCACTGTACTGAGTAGCGAAGGTGCTGCCGCGGCTGCTTATAATAGCTGATACTAAAGAACTCATTTTTATACAGCGATTTTTGGGGGGTGTCACAGCTTGTCTCAGAGACTGCTTCTCTTACGTTCTAATTCTGATTTTGTGGGGTATTGGAACTGAAGTCCAGTGTGCGACAAATGAAGCTGCATATACATTTTAATGCTATCTGCTCACATCACATTGAATATCCAAGGATTATTTAAGCCTGTTCCTGTTGTATTCATTTAAAGAAACAGCGTTTTTACAATTCAAATACCACTAATTTTTTTGGTTTCTCAT
>JAODAL010049840.1:0-27864 GCA_025379985.1 Phyllomedusa bahiana | reverse complement strand
GTAAACCCCCAAAACCACCTTGGGGGCTCTGCTGAAACGGGTTCCACTTAGATTCCACTCCCTGGTAGGGGCTTACGCCATCGCCTGCGGTGGTCCAGTGGATCCACCTCCAGAATCGTTACAGTGATTCAGAGATTGCTTTCTCATGACACATTGTGCTTTAAGATAGTAAGAAATGTTGGTCCAAAAAATGCTTGTTTATTTGTGAAAAATATCAAAGTATCGTGAAAAATGTGAAAAATTTACCAATTTCAAACTTCAAAAATTTCTGCATGTAAGACAGATAGTTATTCCACTCAAAATAGTTTATAACTAGCATCCAACATATGTCTGCTGTAGGTTGGCATCATTTTTTTAAATGTCTTTTTTTTTTTTACGACATTAGGGGGCTTAGAAATTTAGTAGTAATTTTCAAGAAAATTTGCAATATCCATTTGTTAGGGACCAGTCCAGTTCTAACGTAACTTTGATTGGCCTGTATGTGACGTAACCCCATAAATCCCTCCATCTAAGAAACTACACCCCTTAAAGTATTCAAAACAGCATTTAGGAAGTTTATTAACCCATTAGGTGTTTCACAGGAATTAGAGCAAAGTGGAAGTGAAATTTAAAAATTTCCCTTTTTTTTGTAGATTTTAAATTTTTATCCATTATTCACAAGAATACGGTAAATGTGATCAGGGAAATGCAACTTAATATTGATTCCCCAGATTCTGACGTTTTCAGAGATATCCCACATGGCGCCCTAGTGCGCTATTTGGCTCAGCCACAAGCCCCAGAATAGGAGGAGCACCTACTGGACTCTGGGGTCTCATTTTCATTACGATTTTATTTAGGCGCCATTTCAGGTTTGCGGACTCCCTAAAGGGCTAAAACTTAATAAACTCCCCTAAAAAGACCCATATTGGGAACTACACCCCTTAAGGAATATATCCAGGGGTGTAGTGAGTATATCGACCCCACAGGTGTGTCACAACATTTTTTAGCGTTAGGCTGTGAAAATGAAAAAAAAAAATGTTTCCAACAATCTGCAATTTTAGCTGAAAACGTTTAATTTTTACAAGGAATCCTGGTAAAAAAAAAAAGCACCCGGGGGGCGTGGCCTGCTATGTAGAGGACAAGTCGTGTGTGACTGCAGCTCCTCCGGAGAATCCACTATTTCAGCATCAGAGGCACCCATCATGGGGAAAAACAGAAATAAGAAGACACTCAACACCTCAGGGATACCCCCTGAACCCACGGGGCTACCCATTACTAATTTCTTTACCCCTCTCCTGAGTGTGGGGGAAGACGACCTGCCATCCCGCAAGCAAGGCTTGCCGGCGCCATCTTGCCCGCCTGCTAAAGAACAGCGCGCCAAGAAGCAGAAGCGGGTCTCTGAAGCTCTGTCACCCGCTGCGAGCCAACACCCGGAGGCCCGCACAAGACAGCACCGGAGACAGAACTCACCAGCTCCAGAAGAAGAGTCGGGCCAGGAGGAGCGAGGAGAGGGACGCCCGACGGCGCAGGACGGCGCATGTGGAGGACAGCGGACGGCCGGGCCCGGAGCATCACTACACACTCCGCAGACTCACTTCGCGGCGCCGGAGCCGCCAGGTCAGTGCCCTTCGGACCTGCGGCACCCGCTGCAGCTCGTGTCTCCCTCACCGGACTCGGAGCTCGTGCGGCTGGGCGGGGGAATCCCCCGATCCCACAGAGACTTGCGGGCCGAGTCATCCTCTCCCCTTGCGCTTATGCCGAGAACCGCGGGCAGCCCGGCCACAGCGGCATCCCTGAACAACGCCTCAGCTAACTGGGCTGCTGAGACCCCGGGGGGTCCCTTGCCCGGATCAGTTGAGGCCAGGCCCAGTGAGGGCCATGCCTCGGGCCTACCGCCCTCGTCCCACCACAGTAAAGGGGACCCTGACCGCCCACCTATTGAAGGCACGGAGACCTCTCTACACTACCCACAAGGGCAGACCAATGGGGCTACCACATCTCCCACAAAGGCCCTGATAAGCCACCGGGCCCTGGACACCCATTCCGATCCCCAGGCCCTGTATCAAACTAAGAGCCACGGGACTGCACACTGGGACGTCAGCTCCAGCTCTGGCAACTCCTCCCCGGACGAGCTTGGGGACACCAAACCTATCCCAAGTCCCTCTAGACGGGAGAGCTTCTGGTCACTGGGCCAGGGGGGAGACCCGTGCGCGGCTTGGAGCGGTGGCAGGATCTCGGCGGGGGGAGGAATTGGCCCTCAGTCCACGCCGACCTTCCCCGTCCGTGGGGGTCCTCCTGCAGCTCTGACCCACTCGGGTACCCCCTGAGGCCCGCAGGATCGCGCCGACACCCCTTCACAAGAGGCGCTCTCCTGGACCTCTAACCCACGATCCCCAGCCTGGGACAGAGCCCCATCACGGATCGCGGAGGCGAATCACTTGGAGACTCCAATGCAGCCGCAGCCGCCGGAATGCCCTGACATCCACTCATCTTGCCAGATACCGCCTGAAACAGCCATGCGCACGCTAGAAGCGCACCCAGAGCTCAAGGCACTACTGTCCCTCTTACCATCTAAAAATGACATGCAACTTATGGCTCGGGAGATGCGACAATCATGGCAACAGGACTTACGCCCTATCCAGGCGAATGTGGCGGAACTACAGGCTAAGGTCCACCAACTTGAAAAGGCCCAGGAATCAACATCATCCCTTGTGGCCTCCCTACAGTCCTCCCTGTCGGATCAGATTGCGCAACATCACCAACTTTCCACCCAGCTAGACGATCTAGAAAACCGCAATCGGCGGAATAACATCAGACTTCGAGGCCTTCCGGAGTCGGTCAGACAGGGAGAACTCTCCCTGACCCTGATGAAAATATTCAACCATATCCTTGGCAAACCAGAAGGGTCCTTCATCGAAATCGATAGAGTACACCGTGCGTTGCGTCCACCCGTCCCAGAGATGTCATCTGCCGGGTCCATCACTACACCATCAAAGAGGAGATAATGCGCAAAGCCCGTCTCATGCAGAGAGTGGAACACGGTGAAGCTAGACTGCAATTATTCCCAGACCTGTCAAGGAGAACCCTCCGGCTGAGAGCGGCACTTAAACCTCTGCTCTTCGCTCTTCAAGCCAAGAACATCCCTTATCGGTGGGGGTTTCCCTTCTCCCTTCAGGTCAGACAGGGGGACAGGTTGCTTCTGTTCAGATCAATGGCAGACTTGCCCTCCTTCGTATCCACACTGGGACTCCCGGACATAGGTCTTCCGGACTGGCCCAAGGCCCTGTCACTGGACCCCAGCGTAGGAGCCCCCCACCTGATGGAAAATCAACGTCTACGCTCTTACCTAACTTCCACAAAACCGCAGAGCTCCCGCCGCAGACCAAGAAGCCCGGATGGCCCGCAATCAAGGGCGCGACCTCCCCGCTGATGCCGTCTTTGTAGGGAAGTCAATTCCCCCATGATAGTTTATGCCCCTCTACGTTAGATACTCACCACCAAGTCCAGCCGATACTACCTTTCATAGTCTTGTTTGGCTCCCATCCGGGTGGGACGGCTAGGAGATCGACTCAACTGGACTTTGGACTGTGGACTCTACCGGTGAGGTCTTCTCTAATTGTAAAGCTACTTTACTGCCTCTGTGATGACTGGATGGATGTGGGCGCCATGTTCAGAACCTTGGATACCTGTGCTTCCCTTCCTTCCTCTCCACTTACCTTTGTCCCTTGCCTCCCCGCCCCCTCCCCCCCTTGTGCCTTCCCCTTCCCCCCTTTTGAAAGGTGCGATCTCCTGAGGAAAGGCGCTCGCATTCCATCCACCCATCTCTCCTCTATATCTTCGGGGGTTTGCTTGTCACAGATCTCTGTGGTATAGCAAACTCTATCTTACTAGTGTTTTTGCCCTTTTCCTGTTATCTTGCTTTCTGGTCCTCCTCACGGAAATTCCCCCGTGTAGAATTGGCCTGTGGGTACCCCCAAATGGCCTTCGCAGTTATTTATCTGCTTTTTCTAGGATTTTGGCCTCTATTGGTTAGGCCTTGGTTAACGAATGTTTCATGTTTGCACTGTTTGTTTTCCAAATGTCTCGGCTTGTCGCATGCGGCGTCGTCCTCTCTGATACTCGGGGGTCTTGATCTCTTGGGCACTCTTAGATGGGACCATGGAGAATATTCGTATAACGTCCCTTAACGTTAAGGGCTTCAACTCCCCCGAAAAACGCTCCCAAATACTCTACCACCTCCACAAACAGAAATCCCGCATTGTCTTTCTTCAGGAGACCCACCTCCTCGAAGCCCACATGCAGCATTATAAAAACAGATACTTCCCTGTCTGGTGTCATAGCAGCAGCACATCCTCGAGGGTTAAGGGGGTGGCCGTCTTCTTCCACAGATCCCTGCCGGTCACGATTATCAACACATTCCGAGATGATGACGCTAGAGCCCTTTTTTTGAATGTGACTCTCCAGGGTCAGATTGTTACTTTGGCCAACATATACGCTCCCAACACAGGCCAGATATCCTTCATGGCACAGATCCTGGATAAATTGTTGCACTTTGCCCAGGGCAAGATAATCCTAGGGGGCGACCTTAACTTAGCCCTTAATCCTCTTTTAGACACCTCTACTGGACGCTCCTCAGTGGCCTACCGAACCCTCCATAGAGTGAAACAGCTGCTCCATGACATGCAGCTGATGGACATCTGGAGGTTGTTGCACCCGCAGGATAGGGACTACACCTTTTACTCTTACCCCCATAATTCGTACTCCCGAATTGATTACATTCTACCCCAACACTCCCTCCTCAAATACGTGGTCTCTGCCTCCATTGGTAATGCTGTCCACTCGGATCACGCTCCAATCCATTGTGATATAGCACTGCCACATTGGAGGAGAACAGCATATGCATGGAAACTAAACGAGTCACTCTTATCTGATTCGCTGTGTTTGACAGATTTGCAACGGGAGGTAGACTGGTTCATAGGAGTACATGAGTCTGATCATACTTCTCCTCAGATCCAATGGGAGGCATTGAAATGCACCCTTAGAGGGGTTCTTATGAAGCATGGTGCCCGCCTCAAAAAAGAAGCGTCCGCAAAGCTCCAGATGCTCCTGACCAAATTACACTCCCTGGAGACCCTGCATAAGGGCTCGGGACTGGACAGAGATCTGAGAGAGGTGGTCCAGACTCGTCATGAAATCCTCAGACTGATGGAACACAAGCATAGGAGGTACCAACAGTTGTGTGCTAGCTCCTTCTACACCTGGAGCAACAAACCTGGGAAGGCCCTCGCCCGAGCACTGAGAGATAAGAGGGCGGCCCTATTTGTCCCTTCAATTAAGACCTCAAAGGGAGGGACGGTACACCTCACTGAGGAGATCCTCGAGGTTTTTCGCCAATATTACTCAGATTTGTACAATCTACCGCCGTCTGCCGCTAGCCCACCGGCTCTGCGGACATACCTCACAAAAACTGCCCTGCCACGCCCCTCGACAGAGTCCCTCGCTTCCCTGGAGGAACCTTTTTCAGAGGGGGGAGCTGACGATGGCCATACAGTCGCTTTCATCCGGCAGGAGTCCTGGTCCGGACGGATATACGGCCTTATTTTATAAAACGCTGAGGGCGGAAATGTCTCAACCCCTCCTCAGGGCGTTCAACGCGGCTTCCGCTGACAACCCGGGTGATCAAGCCTTCTTGAAGGCCCCTATAGTGGTAATTTCCAAAAGAGGGTAAAGATCCCTCACATTGCCAAAGCTACCGCCCGATATCTCTGATCAATACAGACGCAAACTCTTCGCTAAATGATTGCTAACCGTCTTAGCCCTCTGCTCACATCAATTATCCACCCGGACCAGGTGGGCTTTGTCCCGTCCAGGGAGGCGAGGGACAACACTCTAAAGACTTTTTCTCTCCTTCATCAGGTACGGACACAAAACATACCCTGCCTTATCTTGACGCTGGACACAGAGAAGGCCTTTGACAGAGTGGCCTGGCCCTTCTTACTTGGCGTCTTGGAATAATTGGGTCTGGGTAAGGGAATCTGTGGAAGAATCATGGCTCTTTATGCTTCCCTCAAGCTTTAGCTCAGGGTGAACGGAGGTTCTCTCTGCTCCCTTCACAATAGGGAATGGCACCAGACAGGGATGTCCCCTCTCCCCGATCCTTTATATCTTGGCGATGGAACATTTGCTACAAGCTCTCAGAAACGCCCCAGAGGTACAAGGTATCCCCGTAGATAACCTCCAGTTTAAAAGCTCAGCCTTCGCGGATGATTTATTGTTGTATCTTACGGATCGATGAATCACTGCCAGCGGCATGAGGGTTCTAGAGGAGTATAGCTCTTACAGTAATCATAAGATAAATATGACAAAAAAGCTCAGCCCTCAGCTTCAATATCCCTCAGACCTCTCTGGCGTCTCTGATGACCTCATTTCCTCTCTCTTGGGAGTCTTCCTCCCTCAGGTACTTGGGGGTCCGGATCCCTTCAGACCCGGAGTTAGTTTATGAGCTCAATTTTGTCCCTTTCCTTTCCAGTCTCCAGCGGGATCTTACAAATGGGATAGAAAGGATTTTTCCTGGCTGGGACGCATAAATATATTAAAGATGAATATTCCCCAAGGCTGTTATACCTTTTCCAAGCAACCCCTCTTAAGCTACCCAAAACCTTCTGTTCAGAGTTGCGTAAACTGACATCTCAGTTTGTGTGGGCGAGGGGGAGACCCCGAATATCAGAGAGGACGCTGTCTCGACCAAAGGTGGAGGGGGGCCTGTCGCGCCCAGACTGCCAGGCCTACTACTTGGCCGCAGTGGCCCTTCATATACTGGACGCATTTCAGACTACAGCCCCCAAGTCATGGGTATTACTAGAAATAAAACTCTATAAGGCCCCTGTTGCAGCATTACCATGGCTCCAACGGCTATGCTGCCAAAAAGATCACTTAGTAAAATTCCCCTAATAGCTCAGACCTCAGCTGCTGTATGCAGAGCACACCCATCCAAGTGTTCACTCAGCAGCACGGGAGGCCCATGCACCCCTCTGTTGGGGAACCCCGCCGTCCCGGACCCTCTCACGAAGCCCTTGTCCCGCCTACTGGGGGGGCTCGGCGGCCATGTCTGTAATGGACAGAATCCTGTCCCTGGACTCCCTTCAGGGATACGAGGAGCTAGTGGGGAACGTGGGTACTACCCTGTTTGCACGTTTTTCCTATTACCAGTTACACAGCTTCTACCTGAAGTGGAGACAGATGCTGGCGGTACATAGACCTCACACGGTCTTTGAACTGTGGTGTCTGGGTAGATATTCAGAGAAGAGGGCTCTGTCGGGCCTCTACAGGCTCCTACTCGACTCGGGAAGGGACGGCAGACTCTCCTTCCAGGATAGCTGGGAGAGGGAGCTCAATCTGACTCTATCTGAGGAGGATTGGCACAAAACATTTAAATTAACCCACAAATCTTCAATATCCTCCAAAGCACACGAGTTGAACTACAAGATTGTCACAAGGTGGTACCGAGTGCCCGCCCTCCTGCACACCCTGTTTCCCTCTGTGCCAAATACCTGCTGGCGCTGTGGAAAGGAGAGGGGAACCATGTCTCACATCTGGTGGGGGTGCCCGGTCCTACAGCCCTTCTGGGAGGAGGTGATTGATATTGTCCACAAGGTGACAGGTGT
Source organism: Phyllomedusa bahiana (assembly GCA_025379985.1). Taxonomy (NCBI): domain Eukaryota; kingdom Metazoa; phylum Chordata; class Amphibia; order Anura; family Hylidae; genus Phyllomedusa; species Phyllomedusa bahiana. Next base: position 20,221 of record JAODAL010049840.1, on the reverse strand, counting down.
AAAGATTCAGAACACCCCCGCCTCAGTGCTCCTCTTTGACATCCCGCTCCCTGCGGCCTTTCTCAAGTCCCATCTAATTATATTTATGCTCTTAGCGGCCAAAAAGATCATTCCCAGACTCTGGCTGTCCAAGACCCGTCCGAGGCTGACAGATTGGTTTCGCGAGATGCATGTGTTACAGCGACTAGAGGAATTCAGAACGGGCTCACCAACATGCTATAGCAAATATTTACACACCTGGGGGGACTGGATCTCTTTTTGCGACTCAGACCAGTATTTTTCATACTCATAGAGTGAGAAGTACTGGGCTCCTCTATTGGCTTAGGAAAAATTCGAGGTGGACAAGAGATGTGGAGTCAGCCCTTCTCATTTCATTTCCCTTTCTCGGGGAAGGGGGGGATGCCGTTGACAAGCCGATGACAGTTTTTGCTGTGTTTTTGTTCTTCTTTGATTTATATATCTCTTTTGTTGAGACTGCTTTCTTTTGCATAATGTGCACTAGCAAAGGCCTTTACATGATGGCTACCTATGTTCCAGCAATTGTAAAGCTCATGGGACGAACGTATTAGAGAGTACACATGCTCTCTTCTATGAAGGCTCATCAGAGCCTCCACTTCTAGTTTACTAAACTGCACAGATGAGAGCACTGTTAGCTTTCTTAGGGTATTGTTAAATATTTGTCTGGATATACGATCTTTGTAATGTGTACTTATTTCTTCATTCTGTTTCAATAAAACCTTTTGAATTTGAAAAAAAAAAAAAAAAAGCACCCAAAATTTTGTTACGCAATGTCTTCGGTAGTACCCAACATGCGGCTGTTTGGGCGCATAGCAGGGCGTATAAGGGATGGAGTGTTATTTGGCTTTTGGAACACAGATTTTGGTGGGGTCATCTCGCATTTGCAAAGCCCTCAAAGTACCAGAACAGATGAAACCTTCCAGAAGTTGCCCCATTTTGGATTCAGCATCCCTCACGGATCTCATCTAGGGTTGTATTGTGCCACGGGTGTTCCATAGTTTTTTTTTTTGCATTGGGCCATGAAAATGGGGGTGAAAAACGCAATTCCGCCATTGTTTTTTGGGCTTCAATTTTACAGCGTTCGCCGTGCAGTGTAAATGACATGATAACTTTACTATGGGGGTCGGTACAATTACAATGATATAGATTTTATATAGTTTTTTTGTTTTATTACTTTTACACAATAGAAATAGGTCTATAAAAAATTGTGTTTCTATGTTGTCCTATTCTGATAGTCATAACTTTTTCAGTTTTCTGTATACGGAGCTGATTATGGGCATGTTTTTTGCTTGATGAGTTGACGTTTTTAAGGTTTTTGTGAGGCATTTTGAACAAAATACAGCATTCCTGGTTCAAACTGAAGGACGAAGGCAGCGCCCAGCACAGGCAATGCTAATCAACATCGGATCGAGGATACGTGAAAGGAGAAATTTTTATTTTGCCAACATAATAGTGCAGCAGTACTCAAAGGCTAAAACCCGGGAGGACCCCGGTCTGACGCGTTTCGAGCTGATGAGCTCTTGATCACAGTGATCAAGAGCTCATCAGCTCAAAACGCGTCAGACCGGGGTCCTCCGGTTTTAGCCTTTGAGTCTGCTGCATATTTTGTTTGCAAAATAAAAATTTCTCCTTTCACGTATCCTCGGAATCGGATGTTGATTAGCATTGCCTGGGCTGGGCGCTGCCCTTTGTCCTTCAGTTTGAATTTGGATTACTGCCTGAGCGCAGAGGACCCGAGAGCATGGAGGAGTGAGATTTACCAGCTGTCCATACATGACAGGAGACTGACATCGGGAGGTGAGCCATTACATATGTTTATACAGCATTCCTGGTAGTGTTTTTTATTTGTTTTTTAATTTTATTTTTTACAGCGATCACCGTGCAGTATAAATGTCATGCTAGCATTACTCAACAGGTCGATACAATTACAGTGATACCCAATTTGTATATTTTTTTTATGTTTTACTGCTTTGACACAATAAAAACACTTTTATTCAAAAAGGAAAACGTTTTTGCATCGCCATAGTCTGAGAGCCATAACTTTTTTATTTTTCTGTGTACGGAGCTGTGCCATGGGCTTGTTTTTTGTGGAATGAGTTGACATTTTTATTGGTATCATTTTTGGGGAGACAAAACTTTTTGATCAGTTTTAAATCCGTTTTTTGGAAGGCAGGGTGAAGAAAATACTGCAATCCTAGTAGTGTTTTTTACATTTTATTTTTAACAGCGCTCACCGTGCAGTATCCATGACCAGTTAGCTTTACTTTCTGGGTCAATACGATTACGGCGATATAGTTTTTTTTTATGTTGAAGCACTTTAAAAAAAAAAAGTGTTTTATTGTGTAAAATAATATTTATGCATCGCTATCTCTTGAGAGCCATAACTTTTTTATTTTTCCGTATACAGAGACGTGTAAGGATGATTTTTTTGCGGGATGAACTGACTTTTTAATTGGTACAACTTTGGTGTTTATATGAGTTTCTGATCGCTTTTTATAACATTTTATGTGCTGCAGGACAAAAAAAATCGCAATTCTGTGACTGTTTTTTATTTTTGTTTTTTACGGCGTTCACTGTACGGGTTAATTACTGTGACAGATTTATAGGGTGCATCGTTATGCACGCAGCGATACCAAATATGGGTACTTTATTTATTTTTGATCTTTTTTGGGGCGATTGGCGTTTGTAAAGGGGAAAAGGGCGGTGTACGTGTTTTTTATTTTATTTTTTGTGTTTGTGTTTTACTTTTTTTTTACACGGTCTGGCGACCCAACCACCTTTTTTGTAATTACCCTCAGCCGTCACCCCCCAGCTCGAGGGCACCAAGCTGCCACCCCTGGCGGTCGCTACATCACCTGGCTCTCAGGAAGCTCCTCCTGAAAGAGCCATCCCCGGTCGCCAGACCAACCACATGTTCCATCATGTGATTATAGAGCCATAGAGGGCTATGACTCCCACCACCATCACCTAGCTCCAAGGACCCCACCACCACAGCAAGCATGGGTGACCCCCTCACACATGCGTCGCACCCCACAGCCCCAATGCCCGCTTTACCCCTTCCTGAATCCCCAAAATCCACAGATCCAAGCCAACGGCGTTGTGTACTCCATCGGCCCTCCAAAAATTGCCCTCGCCGGGCTCCAGCTCCCTGTGCCGAACAAAAAAAACCCGCCATTCCGTGCCACAAAACCCGAAATAGCCCTCTTCAGCTTAATGCGGGCCTTGTTAAGCCGCTCCACCGAGATTGCCCCTCGCCACGCCTTTCGGGGAATGCTCTCCGACCAGACCAGCAGAATACCAGGGAAAAGCGACCACAGCCGCAATAAGTCATGGCGAATGTCCCGGATCAAGTCCTTAACTGGGCGGAAGCCCAAATCGTTACCCCCTAGGTGAATCACCAGCACATCCGGCACTCGATCCCACTGGGCAAAACGATGGACCTCCGGCAGAAGGGTCCTCCAAAGCATACCACGCACTCCCAGCCACCGTATCACAGCCACTTCTCTCGGCACACCCATCTGTCGACCACTCAAGCACAAATCCGCTCGCTCCGCACCCCAGAACACAAAGGAGTGTCCCAGGATCCACACCAGGCCAGGAGGCTTAGAACCTGAGTAGAAAAAACACATACCATGGAAAGGGAGGGGAAAGAAAACCAAAATCACCAAAGAAGAATGGAACAGAAGACCAGACAGAAAAGGAAGGAGAGGGTGAAAGGGGAGTGGGGGGGAGGGGTAGCCGACACTAGCAATCTATCAAATGAGGTCGAATATACAGACGGAACCGTTCCGATTCCCAGCGCCCAATCCTCTTCACTTCTGTCGGACAGAGCCCCAAACTCGCCGCCTCTGTTGCAGCTCCAATCCGGAACGAGGAGCGAGGAGTGAGGAGCGTACCTGGACGGATCCAAACCCAATTGGCTCAAACACTTGCGAAACACCCTCGTGAACTGAAAACGGGACAAAAAATTACCCCCATCATGCTGCAACAACGGTCCCGAGGGTAACTGGAACGTAGCCGCATACATCCTAAAACACCTCACCGGGCACAGGGGAGAGTCCCTTACCTCGCCCAAAACCACCACCTTCCCACGACCAAAAACATCCGTTTTGGATCGCCGAATCCTAAACCGCACCCTATCCCCCAAAACTTCAATATCTTTCCAACGCAAACCCTCGCCCACCTTTCGGCTTGGCGAGACCAGCTCCCCGATACGCAGAGCCCCAAAGAACGCCCAAGAAAACGCCAAGCAAAATAACCGAAACTCGGCTGGAGACCGGCAAACCTGCTCCAACACCACACCCAGCCGTTCCAGAAAACGGAAATCCACAGGCCGACGGCCATCCCGACCGCCCCGCCCCATGTGAAGACCCCGTATCACCTGTCGAACAACAAAATCCTTAGTTCAATCGCCCTCCGCCTGAAGCTTAAAGCCAAACGCCAATCCAGCCAAAAAACGGTTAACTCTCGATACCGACCAACCCTCCCTTGAAACATGACCCAGAAAGCAGCACAGCACCCAAGGCCTATCACTCTCCTGCACAACTTCACCCAGCCCTTGAAGCCACACATTCCAAACATTCCACGCTGCTTCATAGGCCACCCATGTCTTCTCAGAAAGGGACGCCCGGATTAATCTGCTGGCTTCCCATTGACCAGATCCTACAAGTGCGCCGGACAAGGCAGCCCTGTGACCGAAGCTCCTGGCGCCAGCTCCCGAAAGCGGTCCCACTGAAAACGAGACAAGGCATCCGCTAGTGAGTTAAGCACTTCTGGAACATGACGAACCACTGGAGGAGAGGATGCCGACAAATTGTTGATGGCTTGCACTACCCCCATATTGTCGCAGTGAAACCTAACCTTCTTATCCCGAATCCTATCCCCCAGATCTCCACTGCGACCCCAATGGGAAACAACTAGAGCAACGCCAAATTCCAAACCAATCCCGATTGCACCAAGTCCACAGGCCAACTGCCTGCACACCACTCCCCTTGCGAATAGGCCCTAATGCCCCAATACCAGCCGCATCAGTAAAAATATCTACCTCCACGTTCGTAAAAGAATCTCCCAACATCAATGAACGACCGTTGTAACGATCCAAAAACTCCCCCCACACTCGCAAGTCCTCCCTCAATTCCCCGAAAAGCCGCACAAAGTGGTACGGAGCACGCACTCCCAAGGTAGCAAACGCCAGGTGCCTGCAGAGAACCCTGCCCATAGGCATAATGCGACAAGCAAAGTTAAGCTTGCCCAACAGGGATTGCAGCTCCCGAAGCGGAATCTTCCTCAGCAACCTCGCCCGTCGAACCTCCAACCGCAAGGCCTCGAGCTTCTCCGGGGGCAAGCTACAAGTCATGGCCCGTGTCAATTCGAATCCCCAAAAAATTCAAACAAGTGGCAAGGCCTTCCGTTTTTTCCGGAGCCAACGACACTCCAATCTGCTCTGAAACCCACTGCATCGTCCGCAACAACAGCTCACAAACGTTGGAGCCCTCAGGACCAATGCACAAAAAATCATCCAGATAATGGATGATTGAAGGAACCCCCACCACATCCCGAACCACCCATTCCAAAAACGAACTAAAAGCCTCGAAATAGGCACAAGAAATTGAACAGCCCATTGGCAGACATCGGTCCACAAAAAACACCCCAACAACCGCACACTGTCGGCGTGCACTGGCAACAAGCGAAACGCCGCTTATATATCAGTTTTTGCCAACAACGCTCCCGAGCCATACCGCGGCACCCAAATAGTAGCCGCATCAAATGACGTGTACGCGACGGAACAAAGCCCCGGATCAATCCCGTCATTAACTGACTGGCCCCTTGGGAAGGAGAGATGGTGTATGAGTCGGAATTTACCGAATTCCTTCTTGGGCACCACAACCAATGGGGAAACAATTAAATCCGGGAATGGAGGCTCGGCAAACGGACCAGCCATGCGCCCCAACGAAATCTCTTTCCCCAACTTGTCAGACACCACCTCCTTGTGCTCCAAGGCTAAACGCAAATTTTAAAAAGAAAAGGGGACCGTATGCCCAGGAGATGGGATACGAAAACCGTCCCTAAAACCCTGCCGCAAAAGCTCGGCAGCCTCCCTATCAGGATACCTGTCGAGGTACGCCTGCATCCTCTCCACCTTCACCGGCGTCTGTCCCCTGCCCACTCGAACCTCCCCCTCTCCCTTTCCCCGTCTTTGGGCACCGGGAAAAACCATGGGATCCGGCATTGCACCCGGAACAGAGGTGCTTGAACCTGCACCCTCCCCCGAATTTACAATGGCCTTCATTAAAGAGCCATCACTATCCAAGTTTTTGACCTCCCGACGCTGAGGAACTACCCGAGGCTCCGCCCGATTGGCCGGTGCCCCCGGACCCTCCCTGAAAGGGCTGCCCATATCACAAGGGAGCCATCACCCACAGCCACAGACCAATATCTTTATGGTCCCAACGAATGGATGGCCGTACCGCCTTCCCGCTGCCGGAACTGTTCATCATACCGGAGCCAAGCCTGGCCCCGTAGACCCGTTGCGCCTCCCCGATCACATCAAGGTAACAAAACAAGGCGGAGCAATTTTCCGGAGCCTTCTCCCCAATTACGCTGGCCAAAATGGCAAAGGCCTGCAACCAATTGGTAAAGGTCTGCGGAATCAGCCGCCACCTGCGCTTCTCCTCCTCCTCCTTCTTACTTTCCTCCCGTTTTCCCTTGTCCAGATTAAACTTTTCCAAAGGGAGGAGGGAAAAAATCTCGACATATTAGTCGTTCCAAATTTTTTCCCGAACCTCCTTCTTCAAATGCGCCCCCAACGGGCCCTCAAAGCAAACATACACCTCCCCTCTCGCCTTGTCATCTAACCGAACTCCATCCTCCTGCACCTCCTTTTCTGTCTGCACCGAGACCGTAGTACCCCGAGACACCGGAGCCTGAACGCTACCACCCACGCCACCCGCCGCACCAGACACCGCGGCCCATGCTGGGCCCCATGCAACCCTTGGAGTGCCGGCACCCGCTCCCCGCTGACTTAAGCGCGCTAGCTATACCTGCACCCCAGCCGCCAACCCCTGCCAACCTGAAGCCTCCCCCCCACGCTACCTGGCAGAGTAGTCCCGGGGCCCTGGCTAAGCGCTGCGCACTGCTACAAAAAGATAGGTGGAAACGGACAGGACAGAGAAGTATACTCACCCGGCTGCGTGGGTGCTGTGAACCCACCAGCCGCCGGCACCGATCCCTGTCGCCGATCCTCTGAAGCTGGAATCCTGCTGGCCGGTAGCAGACTGGACACGGACGGGGATCTGGAGCCGGAATGCCCATGCGGGGTCACAAACGCTACTGATGAAGAATGCGGAGACCTCTCCACCGCCGCCGAGAAGTCCACAGTCGAGTCGTCAGGGCCGACCAGATGTCGCCCACTCACCTCAACCCTGCGGCCATCCACCGCCGTCGCCACTGCACCTAGATCCCGCTGAACCAGGCTGAGCCCCCCGGCTGGCACATCGACGGGGCGACCGGCCACTGACGAAACTGCCGAAGAACCGGGAGGCGCAGCAGGTACCACCACCACGGTGGAGCGAGGCCTGCCGCCCTCCGCTGAGCCCGGGCGCCGAGCGGAATTCCTCCCAGCCCGGTGTCTATTCCCTGTGGCCACACCTCTAGACCCCTGGGCTGGAGGGTCCCTGGAGGGGCTTCCTCTGCGCCTACGAGCTCTGGGAGTGACCTTAGGGCACAGGCACTGTGGCGGCCTGGCCCTGCGGCCCACTCTCCCAGCGCCAGCCACCGCGGCTGCCACCTCATTTCTCTGCAGGGCTTCCTCTACCTGCTGCTGGAGCCAGTCACCGCCTCGGGACCCGGCCTCCGCCCGCAGCCAGTCTAATAGCTCCTCCACACCGTCCATGGCCTCAGGAAGCAGTGCGCACAGGTCCTCTCAATTTGGTCCCCTGGGCGCATCCTCTTCCTGCGGCACGCAGGGTCATGGGGGGATTGCCTACGCAGGCTCCCACTCCGGCCCCTATCTGAGGCGCTGGTATTTGATATATTTATATGTGCGCATTCACATCCTGTTTTGTGCCTCCGTCGGGATGCTGTGAAATGTATTCCGATGCCACAAATAATTAATGGGCATCTATAGTCTCTTTTGGACTGTTTGCTCTATTTAATGACTGTATATGTTTTATGGACCAGACACACCAGACACAAAAGTAGACCACTAATTGACTGCCATAAATCATTATCTCCTTCATTACAGTGGACCCCAGGAATCTCCGTACATGTTTATTTTAGTAAATGCCTGAGATTCATGTGAATAAGCATCTTTCAATTGACCTCTTTGGGTCTCATGTATGAAAACTTTCTCGGTCTAAGACTCTCTTTGCTGCCCATGGCAAACAGTTAAAAAAATGAAATGAGAGCTCTGACTGGTTGTTATGGGCAACAAAGAAAGTATTAGCCATAGAACGTTTTTCTAGATGTGGCCCTTTGTTGTTTGGGTCCTGCAATATTTTTCTTACAAATTCATTATCAATCTGTCAGCTGGGAGTGGCCAACTGGGGGTGTGTCCCTCCACAGCCTGACCTTGTCCAATCATTGCTGACAGTCAGTGTGTGCAGGAAGAATAGAGGAACAGCACAACACCCAGCTATCCTCACAACAGTAAACCATGGACAGTGAACCACACAACACAGTGGGGCACGTTTATCAATAGTATCTAACTAAGACAGTTTTAAGTTACACTAGACAGTCTTACAATGTGACTATTTATCATAGTGTTGATAAATCTGGTGCAGGTTAAAACTGCCTTGTCTCACTTTATACCACTATTAAGTTGGCTTCCAATTATATCACTAAGTACGGCAAAATTTTGGCACATTTTTAGCGCACATTAAGATACGCCCCTATTCATGTAAGACTATGCCCCTTTTATCAAAGTCACTCCCCTTTGACGGACTAGGTGCAGAAGTGTCTTGAAACTGTCTAAAACAAATAATAAATTTGGTGTGAAGCATGTACGACAGTATTTTTGGCGCAAATTGTGCCAGAAATCTGTTGCAACTGCCTTGCTAAACGTGCCCCAGACCTATAAGAGAAGATACTCCAGAATTTCACAGGGAGCTCAAGAATTTACTTAAGCAGATATGTCAGGAGAGGTCACAGGTCCTTGTTCAGCACAAAATATAATATTTAGTGCAGAAGTTACTACTGTGGACAAGCCCTAAAACTCCACAGCAAAACCTGAATGTGCTACCTTGAAGTTTGCAATGGAGTTTTCCCTCACTTTGACCACAGATTTTCCCTGCATTGCAAAATGTGTAATCTTGGGCCATATCTAAATAAAAATTTGGGGCAGTTTTCTAAAGAGCATGTGGATAGTACTTATGTTAATCCTATTCACTTGAGTGGATATGGCAATTTTTCCCACTGGTATCCTAGGACATTAGGAGGGGAGCTAAGTAAATGTTTGCTTGACTTTCAGATAAATTGGAAATTGTACAGAGAAAATTTGTGTTTCTGTGCTTGTCACATCAGGAACCTCCTGTGAAGGAACAAATAGAACAGATTGCTGTGTATTTACTGGCGACACACCATCAATTCATGCATGAAATGCCTTCTAGACATTCATATAGGGCTTATACTCTATAATAGGTGACATGAAGTCAAATGTCACACAGACAGAACAGATTGTAACTAAGCTATAACACATTATGGGAGACCCCGAGACAGAAGGGTAGGTGGATATATAGCGACATTCATAGAATGTTTGGACTGTGAGGGGTACACCGAATAAGCCTCCTGGAAGGTGTCCTGCCAAAGCAAATGCAGATAAATGAACATGACATCATGGAAGCACGGTAATAAGATTTGGATGTTACAAGATTGTTAAATGTTTTATCCAGTTATTGCTATAAAACTTGATGTGGAAATGTATCTAAGGCCCAACTTACATCTGCGTTGTTAGTTTCAGTTTTCTGTTCCATCAAAGGGAGGGAAAAAACGAAAATCAAAGCAGTGCCGGCTCCGTTACATAAGGGACACCAGCAGCGCCTGATAGACACTATTGACTATCATGGGGTCCATCAGGTTGCTATCATGTTCTCAGTAATTTTAATGGAAAAAAATAGCACATCATGTTGCACTTTTTTATCAGCATTTCGTGCGACAGAGGCCTTTAACGAAACCTCTGGCACAAATGTGAACGAAGGCAAATTGAATTTCCTGCAATTCACCCCAATTTTGTCAGTTTTACCAAGTATTGAATTCAGTAAAGTGCGAAACCTACTAGAATGAGCTCCAGAGAGTGCAAGTGAGTGAAGACAACAGCGGCTATCTCTGTTAAAGGGTTTTCCAATACTTTTATAAACTTTCCCACCATCCACCCCCCCACTGCACTGAAATAAAAAAAAAACACAGTTAACGTCTATTTACCTGCCCCCGGAGTTCCACTATCTCCACTGGTCCCTCAATAATGATGTCAAGTTACTGACTTATGTAACCATGACCCAATCACCGACCTCAGCAGTCATGTACCTGCATGTATGGCACGTGAGCACTGAGGCCAGTGATTAGTCACATGAGCAATGAACAGGACGTCATCAGTGGGGGATCAGCAGGTGACACCACAGCTGAGGCAGCACGGGGACAGCAGCAACAGAAGAGGTAAGTGCCAGTTAATGTTTTATTTTAGTGGCAATGGGAGGTGGCAGGAGGCAACTATCTGAAAGCATTGGAAAACCCCTTTAAGCCTAAGAGACTCTGACTAAGCTGCTAAAATGACTGCTGTAAGACAGTGATTAATCAGAAGCAAGTTGAATGTTCTTTTACATCTTTTCTTTTAAGAGATATTCCCAGTTCATTTATAAACTTTAAAAATGTAGGCAAAGTAAAATAAAGATTATTACCAAATACATTGCTGTTCTGATTTTGCTTCCTTTCAGAGCTAGCGCAGATCTTATCTCCTCCTGGTGTAAACAAGCTTTCCTAGGTTACCGACCACCTCTTTCTGCTCTAACAGGCTCTAGAGCCCTAGTCTGCCTGGTGACTCCCAGCTGTGTCTTATTAGCAGCAAAGGAGTTTGTTTCTCTCTGTTTCTGACAAAATGTAACCCTTTAGAGCTCTGTAGTTTTCTTCTACAGTTTAGACTCTTCCGTCACTAATGTCCCTCTAGCAGGCTCAGCTAGGAATAGTAGAGCTGATATGTCAATCATTGCTGTATAGTCATTCACAACCTGACCAGGAAGTGGGAGCCAAAAGCTGGCTGTGGCTCTGGGAAGCAGGAAAGTGAGAACACCCCTATAATTTCATAAAACCTTTATAAAGATAGGTAGATAAATTATTGTGCACAGACACGTTTTGAATCAAACAGTAAAGCATTATTTTATTTAGATGGAACAGGCTTGGTGGTTAGGTTCACTTTAAGTAGTGCAGATACAGAAGAGATGAATACATCATAGACCTGGTAAAGGGCTTTGTAGCGGGATTGCGCCGCAATCTCGCTACATAGTTGGCAGGTGTCAGTGGCTAATTGCAGCTAACACCCGCGGTTACAGCGCAGGATGGAGCTGACTCCATCCTGCGCTGTTTTGGGCCCCTTAGACCCAGGGAAAAAACGGCCCCACAGTTTTCCATGGCATTGCGGGTTTGTTTGGCAGAGCCCTTATTCCAGCCCTTGGGCCCATTTGGATAATCTTTTTCCCAAACCTTCCATCCCCCCTTGGCCCTTGGAGAGGCAACCCCCACAAACCTTTGCTCTGCATTACCCAAACTTTATAAAATTTCCCTGGTGTCTTAATAGGTGTTTTTTGGGGCCCAAATTAAAATAAACCTTGACCACTCAGGAGTGGGGCCAAAGTTTGCCCTTTAATCACACTTGCACAGGGTCGAGGGGGACCTTTTAAAAGGGGTTTTTATATTTCAGTAAAGGGTCTTCAGAAAAAGGGGGACGGGGAAAAAAAGGGAATTTTGGGAAATTTGGGAAAGGGTCATTAGCAAAGCTGTCTTGTATTCACAGTATTCCTTATTTTGGGTGTTTTTGTTTTACATGTATCCAGTGCTGGTCGAATCCCTGCTGTTTCCCTCCCCCCTTGGCATTTAAATAGCTAAGAGTTTCCATTTACTTTTCTGTTTGCCCTGGTCGAATTCAAGGAGAGAGCGTCCTCCACTCAGAGAAAAGGGCCCGGGCACTTTTTTAAACCGGCCCCACAGCCAGAAAAAAACGGGAATTAAAATGAAGGGTTAAACAAAATCGGGAAAACGACAATTTTTTATCGACCCCTGCCTGACTCAGATTTTAGGGCCGTAGAAATTTTCCTCTCCCACCCCTAGCAAAAAAACAAAATGCAGCGATTCTACAATGAAAAAAAAATAACATTTTTGCCCCGGTGCCAAACCTCCCCGCATAAAGGGGAAAATTTTGTGCCCTTTTCTTAGGTGGATTCAACGTAACACTCTCCAGCTGTGAGGGGGAAGATCAGTGAGGGGGTTTAAGTTTGGGAATGCGGGCCTGTGATATGTTACAGCTTTTTCAAAATAAGAAAAAAGGGGAGACACGGTGACATGTGGACTCAGGGGGGGGGGGGGGCCCTCGGGGGCCACATGAAAGTGGGGGGGGGATGAGTCACCCAGCTAGGGGGGGAAGAAACGCCCCCAGCTTTTCTGGGATTTGAAAAGGCTCAAAAAGAAAGTGGGAAATCACCCCGAAAAAAGGGAAGGGCGAAAACCCCCTTTAACTCAGTCCAAGTTTCCAGGCTCTAAATACAATGCTGACTCTTTAGAGTACTACTTCAGCTTATTCAAAAACCCAACCCCAATTGAACTGATAGTCCCTAAAATTTTAAAATTCACCCCCTTCGGTTCTTTATAGCGGGGAAGGTAGGGGGGCCCCAACCAGATTTTTTAATCTTTTTTCACTACCCCGGGTCTCCTAAAAACTCGGGGTATTTTTCCCCACGTTGTTTTAAATTAAGTTTTGGATATTTTTCCAAATCCAAAAAATGCATTCAAAAGCCTGCAAAAAGAACCCCAAAAACACTCCAACAGAACCCAAAAATTATATTAAACCCATAAATTTTGTGAACTTTCTCAAAACCTTTTCCCTTTTCCACTGACAGCACTCTCTCACTCACTTTGTAACCCTCTGGTTTGGCAACAGGAAAATCAATCCTTTTGGGATAGTTGGGGGGGTTTATAAATTTGCACAAAAAAAATTTCCACAGCCAGGGGTTCCCTTTTAAAACCATTTCTCTTTTGACAACTTTTTTACGGCTTCTTTTTTTCGGGGCTCTTTTTCCACACATATAGCAGTAGCTTCATGGGTTCCATTACCTCTCAGGCCCAACATTTTTCCCTTTTCTTCTCTGGCACAGCTGTTTTACTTTCGGTAAACCCCCAGGCCTTGCCCGACTTGCGCGGGTCTTGGGCCTTTTGTCCCCCCCACTGGCAAGGTTTTCCCCCGTTTTTTCCGTGGTTTTTCTGTTTTGAAAACGGTCTGAAAACGGGGTTAAAACTTTTTTTTTTTTAACGGTTTTTTATTGGTTTTTTCAAAATTATTTTCACAAAACAAAAACAGGGGAAAAACTGAAAGTCAATCCGGGGTTACAATATCAATTACCAAAGTAAGGTTTACAGTAAAGATACAGACAAAAAGGGGCAATGGGTTTTTTCAAGAGCATTAAACTTTAAACCAAGCAAAATTTGGGCACCAAAATTATCTCAAGAGTGCAGGCGTAATTAATCTATGGTAAATTTTATGTCCGTTGGGTTACAATTTAGGAACAATAGGTTAAGCAGTAACAGCAAAAGCACATAAAGCAGATAAAAACCCCTGTAGACAAACAGACGGGACAACAAGAAAAGGGGCTGGGGGGGAAAATTCCCGAGGGATGGGGGGGGGGGCCGATTAATAATGGCAGGGGAAGAAAAAAAGGGCATATCAACCCGTGGGAAACCCATGTACATCATGCGGGGCGGTTTTTTTGGGTTGACCAAAGATTTGAAATTGGGCCCCAATGGGAGACCCATGGTTTCCAAATCAGTCATAGAGATCCAATTTTTTGGGGTTAAGCAAGGGGGTAACCCTTCTCTATACCCCTAAAATTCGAAAATTTCTTGTATGTAAGGTGAAAGGGAGTAGGGAGAGTCTGTTTCCCCAAAAAGGCCAAAAATCAAGCACTTGGGGGCCGTAAGGATTTTGTAGGGAAATTTTGGGCCCCCCAAATTTTTCAAAAACCCCCTTGGCAGGGAAAATTTAGTTTATAGGAGGGGAACAATGGGGACTCTAGGGGCCAAATTGTCCCGGGCCCGGGACCCCACCCCCCCGAACCCAAAAAAAAGTTGAATTTTGGGGCCAATCCCAGAACATTGAGTCAAGGGCCCCCCCGGGGGCCCCCCCCGCCCCTCCAACAAGCCCCCTGAAATCGCCGGGTTGAATCTGTGGAGCAACTCCAAAAGTGGGGTAAAAAGGGCATTAGGTTTTATAGTTTTTTCCTTAAAAGGGTTAACAGGCAGAGGATTAGCTGCCCTATGCCAATAACCTGCCCAATGTGATAGGGAAGTTTACTTTCTAAAAAAGGGCCTCCCATTTGTGCATGTGGGGGAAAAAACTATGTGGTTTTCGGGGGCAGGATCTTTTTGAAATTGCATTATCTCAAAATCAAGCCTTTGGCCCTTGTCCCCCCACCTGCACAACCCTTCTCAAAGGGGGGGGGGAAAATCGGAGTGAGTTCCACCCGTAAGAGCCTGCATTAGGTGTTTAATTTGAGTTTCGAAAAATTTGCCCCGGGAGGGAGGTTAAATTTTTTTGGGAAAAGGGTTCTGCGAAAGGGATGGTTCCCGGGTGGGGGAAGTGAGCGATGTCTGCAAACCAAAAAGGGCTATTTTGTTGCCAAGGCGTTAAAAAGGCCCCAGACCCATGGAGGGGGAAAGGGGGTTTTAGAGAAAGGGGGGAACATCGGAGATGCCTTAGAAGCCAAGGGGGAAATTTGGGGGCCCCCAGACCGGGCCCCGCCCCCACCCCCCTTATTACATCTTTGGCAATCCCTTTTGTCGACCCCTGAGCCCATATAAATTTAAATATAGCTGATTGTAAAAAAAAATTTTTAAGGGGACTAAGGGGGATCGGAAAAGGGAAGGGTTTTTAAAAAAGATAGAGGAGTTTTTGGGGAGGGGTAGACATTTTTTCCGTTTTTTATGCGTCCAAACCCCAAAGGGGGAGTGTCCCTAGCTTCCCTTTTTCAAAAGGGGGCGGAAAACTTGGGAGGGGAGGGGAATTTGCCCGGGATAGTGACTTTTTGTCCTTTTTGATTGACTCCCCAAATTTTTTTAAAAAGGAAGACTGCCCTTTTTATCGTTTTTTGGGTTTTGCAGACCCCAAACCCGGACTTTGCGGGATTTTTAAAGGGGAAGGGGGCCCTCTGGCTTTGGGGGGGAAATTTTCTTTAAAAAACCCCACACCCCTTTCCAAAATTTTGCCAAAAGAGTGTGCAAACTAGAGAGTGAGGGGTGAAAATTGGGGAGTGTAAATAAGACATCGGCCGCCCAAAAAAGGGGTTTTTAAATTCCCTTTTCCTTGGGCATGAAAAAACCCGGAAGGAGGGGGGAGAGCGGATGCGGACGCCAGAGGGTTTCCCTAAAAAGTATGAAGAGGAGGGGGGGAGGGGGAACAACCCTGTCGATTTCCCTTATAAAATTTTTTTAAAGGTTGGGGTATCACATGTGGCAATTTTATAGAAGCTGAAGGGGGAGAGTTAAAAGGGTTTGCTACAACTCCTAGAAAATTTCCATGTTTCCAAAAAGATTTTAAAAGGGGTTTAAAAGAAAGGGGCCGCTAAGGCGGGGCAAAGGCCTTCTCTGCGTCCCAAGGGGTGGCAAAAAGGCCTTTGTTTTTTGGGAGGGGCGCTATTTCAATCCCAAATCCATGCTCGGGGGTGTTGTTCCCCCCCCCGGCGACAAGGGAAAAAGCCCACTTGATCTTTGTTTGGGCAATTTGAGGGAAACCCAAATGTTTGGGCTATTGGCCAGAAATTTTTTTAAAAAAACTTGATTTTCTGAGTTCAAAAGGGCTATAGGGTTTTAGCTTTCACACTCTGAAAAGGGACTTCCCGGCTTTTGGGTTCAAAGGGGGGGATAGGAATGGGACATTTTGGAGGAATTTTGGGGACCTTCCAAGAAAGGGGTTAAAAATGATGGCCCTACCAGGGCCAGTTTTTTGTGTGAAAGTCTTGTAATACAGATAGGAAAAACCCCTCAGGACCGGGGGTTTACCCCCTCGGGAGTTCTTTAAAACACTTCCGGGAACTCGTTTCCAAAAAAGATTTGGGGAGCTAGCCCTTGGGCAGCCGCATCCCGCCGGGCAAACCCCGGGAGGGAGCCCGGGCGCTAGGAAAGGTCTATCTTGTTTTTGCTCTGAGTCAGGGCTGGGGGTCTTTGGGGGGGGGAGTACAGCTTAGAGGAAATTTCCAAAAATATCTCCATAGCCGTTTGGGTTGTAGGGTTAAAGGGGACCAATTTGGGCCCCTTTTAAGGCCGGGGGGCCGAATTAAACTTTTCCCCTCTTTTGGGGGCTTGCCAGGAGAGTGTGCGCCTTGTTGCCAAACCCCGTAGAATTTTTTGTTTTGGAAATATTGGCCCCCACGCTCAAATTTCCTTAGTACTTTGGTCTTTTTAAAAAAAAATTGGTTTCCAAAAAAAAGAGCGCAGGGTTCCAATATTTTGGTCTAGAAAAATCAGGGGCTGCAAGGGGTGAAAACGACGCTGCAGGGCTGGGGGTTGGGGGGGCATCCCCCCTTTTAGTCTAGCTCCCAAGGAAAAAAACTTCCCCCTAAGGACACCTTTGCGCCTGCCATAGGGGCGAGACTGACGACACCGACCTTAAATTTTTTTTCAAAGAAGGAGTTAAGGGGACTTTGGGGTTTCGTCTCGAAATCTGGTTTGCTTTGAGTCATTAGCGCCAATGACAGGGAAACTGTGCAAGCGGGCCCGGTTTTAAGGGAAAACGGGTACTGGGCATGATCGGGCCAGGAGATGTGGGCCAAAAATGCGCACTGACACTTTTAAGAGTGGGGTATTCCCAAGAAATAAATCAATTGGGAATGGGGCCCGATGTGGAGGGGGGTAAAGGTAAAAGACGGTCTGTAGGATGGTTATCCCCCAAAGAAACAAAAAAACCATGCTTCCCGACTAATTTACGCAAAGCCCCTAGCAGCCCCATTTTAGGGGGGCCTCGCCCGGTGATTTCCCCGGGAAAGGGGGTTCCCATTTCCCTACTTGGGGAAAACACCATTAAAATCCCCCCCCATTAAAAAATGCCCTGGGGGGGGAGCCTAGACCATTTAGCAAAAAATCGGGATAGAAAAGAATTTTAAAAAGAAATTAGGGGGGTATAGATTACACGAGTAAGCGGGGTTTCCCATGCAGAGTGCCCCCGGAGAATTATGTAGCGCCCCGGGGGACAATGTTTGGAAAAAGTTATCTGGAGGAAAGGGACGCCGGGGCCAGATAAGGAAAAGCCCCACCGGGTTTCTTCCCGGGCCCCTGGAAACCCGAGTAAGCGACCGGGAATTTGGGCCCTTTGGGCCAAATTTTAAAAGGGCCCCGGGAGCCCAAAATGAGTCTCTTGGACAAATTTCTATTTGCCTTCAATAGGGGAAACTGCGTAGGAAAAAGGGGGACGGCGCCTTCACTTGGAGTTTAGTCCCTTTTTCATTGGGTGGTTTCCATGTGACCAAATTTTCGCCGTGGATAAAGGGGGGACCAAAAGGGGGAACAGGACAAGACACGAACCCAAAAGGGGCGTTTGACAAAAAGTTTTAAAATGTAATGCACCTTTTTTGACAAAAACCAACGAATTGGGAAAAACCCTTGAAAAAAAGGGCAAATTGATTATAAAACTTCATAAACCGGGGAAGGGGGGTGAGGTAGGTGGTGGGCTCCCCTCTAATGGTTTTGGGACCACGAACCCCAGTCCTTACGCCAGGAAAAGGGGATGAGCTAGCCCTAAAAAACCCAAAGGTCAGACCCCAAAAGGAAAATGAAAATTTTGGGAAAGTATGCGCTCGCAGGGTTTAGGGCACACCTAAAAGAAAAATTTAAAAATAAAAGAGCAAAAAGTAAATGCAACCAAGCCCCCCAGAATGGAAACGGAGTGACAAGAGCCCAAAGGACACATGTCTTATTTTTGGGAGACAAAATTTATAACCTAAAAGGAGGAAAAAAAAACAGTTAGGCAAACCCAGGAGTCCTTAATTTAGAATTGGGGGAAAACGGGTAAGCGGGGGTCTGCGACCCGCCCGGGGACTCCCTTGGTCGCCCCGAAAGGTTTTTTTCCCCTGCAGAAATTTTCCCTACTGGGAGGTCAGGGGGGGGACAGAAAATCCAAGTCCCCCGTCGGGGAATTGGGGGATGGGGTCTGAAGGAAATTGCAGAACGGTTTCAGAAGTCCTTGTTTTCAGCGTGGCCAAACACCATCCTTCCTGGCCCTAAGGGAGAAAAAGGGAAAATTCCCTGGGGACATAATTTTGGGGATCTTCAGGATGACGGGGTGGTTTCAAAGGGTCCTTTTTTTGTTGAGTCACCCCTGGAGTTCCGGGGAAAAGTTGTTTGTTGCGCCCCTGTTCCAGTGTGCGCAAAGCCCCCGGGGTTTTTTCAGGGTACTTTCTTTGGTTATGAAAACTGAACACAGCAGTTTTCAAACACGGGGAGGGGCGAGGGGCCCCTTTTTAGCGGAAATGCTCTGTGGGCCCCTGTCCCCCGCTTTAAAAGGGGGGTGGGGGCTCGGGCCCAGGATCTTTTTGAAGATGGCTTTTTTAAAGTGGGGGGGAATGCTGTCATCACTGACTTTTTTCAGGAGGCAACCCAATCCCTATTTATTTTCCGGGGCCCCCTTTGTTTAAAATCCTCCAAAAATTTCCTACCCAATCACGTATTACCGACGCTTGAGCTACCAGCGGTGGGTGAAGGGTAGATAGATAACTTTGAGTAGCCCCCTGAGCTTGGTCTAGCGAGTCCACTCTATCAGTAAGATGTTTTAATGTCCTGCCATAGTAGTGAGATTTGTTTGCAGGTATCTTTAACCTCAGCTATCAAGGTTTGGAAGTCTGTTTTTGTCGGCAACAGTTGTAGGAGAAGGGTCCACTGCTGGAAATCTCGCGGACACGATGGAGGTTGGATGGGAGGGGACGGATCTGAGGGCAGGGGATCTGGCTGGCGACTATGAAGTGGCGGCCCAGGAGACTGAGAGATGGATGGGCCCACTGAGTCCCCTTGATAGACATCCCACAACTGGGGGGGGGGAAGGTGATCTTCCTCCATGAGGCAGCTCCCCGACTGGAGACCCCCCAGCAGGGGTAGAAGGTCCGGTACTTGGGTGGAGGGGCTCCGGGCCGGGTTCACCCCAAACAACACCGTGTCCAGATTGCCTGGGGTGGTACTGTCAGACCCAGGTGGGGGGTGCCTGCCAACCTGGCTTGGTGGATGGGAGACCAGCATGGCGCCCGGCGTGCAATCACCGCGCAAAACCCCCGCAGCCGAGGTGATATCTATGTGTCCCTGAAGAGGATGAGTCTGGGTTGTGATCGCAGCCGGAATGCTGCAGCCCGTATCCCCGCTGCAGGAGCGGTTCTCAGAGAGTTCTGCAGTAGAGGGAAGTTGTGGAGATGGAGCCGCCACGGGACCAACAGCCGGGAGGACAGTCACCAGTGGCATGTCCCCGTGACTGAAGAGAGGCCTCTGTAATACGGCCACCGAGACGGAGGATGAGCTCTCTGAATCAGGGCCCGAATGCAGGGAGTCCCCTGCTTGCCTTTCTTGTGTTAACTGTCCATTAATGCACAAGGGTGATAGGTTTGTACATCCCCTGACAGGTACTGAATATATGATTAAATACTATCTTACATGCACGTCAGATTGGGTTATCTATGCCCTTTGGTGCCCATGCAATTTGTTATATATTGGAGAAACGAGATGCAGTGTGAAAACTCGTATTAATCAACACAGGTATACTATTAGGAAAAAGAGGATGGATTTACCGGTGTCTAAAACATTTTTTCTGAAGCGGGCATTCTGAAAGAGATCTGAAGTTTATGCTCCTTGATTATATTCCATCAAATTGGAGAGGAGGTGATCGTATTACCACTTTAAACGTAGGGAGCTTTATTGGTTTTTTCATATGAATACGTTACAGCCCGTGGGCTTAAATGTGGATTTTTTAAAATTTAAAATC
>JAODAL010049839.1:0-27864 GCA_025379985.1 Phyllomedusa bahiana | reverse complement strand
ACCGGAAAAAAATCGCTCAACACATCAGCACCTTTGGGCCTCCAGGACCCCCTCTTCGCTTCTCTTCCCCCTCTCTGACCGCCTTCTGGTCCATTTTCCCGTTCTAACTTCTCTCCTTTTCCTCTTGCTGTTAGGGTTCCCAGAGATCTTTTCAGGCCCCTTCCTTTTTTCACTCTACCATCCCCCATTGGAAAAAACCATCACAATTTGGTTTCCCATATCTCTCTATGCGTTACACTCAACTTTACCCTCCTCCCAAACACACCCCTGTCCTGCAAAAAAACCCATACTGTCTTCCGCTTCTCTGACATCATGCCCCTCTCTCTATCTGAAACTAAACCTCACAAAACCGAACTTCTTGTTTTTCCCCTACCCTGCTATTTTTCTCGTGTGGGCACTACCATAACTCCTAGGCAACAGGCCCTGTTTTGGGGTTTATCCTAATTCCGAATGTCTTTCATTTTATACCAATTCCCTTGCCCCCCCTGTCTTGCCCTCAAAAACCCCTTCCAAAACCCGAAATTTTTCTCCTTGGAAAACAGCTCAAACCCCATGTTCTCTTATTCTTTCCGTCTTGATATTTAAACCCCTCTTATTGGTCTCCCTCTCTGTAAACTCCCCCCTCACGGGCTCGTCTTTCTTTCCAGCCGCTATACTAATGCCTCCCCCCGGCATATGCACTGTGGCCCATTCAGTACAGGACAAACAAAATCATACTCTCCCCCAAAAACTCTCCACAGTGCTTTACCCCCTAATTTCCCCTCATCTCTGCAACCCCCCTCCCCTGCTCTCCACTCTGCTAATGTTATCAGATTACATTCCACAATCCTCCGAACCTCCAATGCCCGTCTCAAAGATTTCACACGTGCAGCACCAGTTCTCTGAAACATGCTACCATGGCCAATCAGGCACACTCACAACCCTCACAGTTTTAAGAGGGCCCTAAGAACACATTTTCTCAGTCTGGCCTACCAAGATCCTTAATTGCTAACCCCCACCTGCTATCACACCTATCTGTCACTCCCAACACTAGGGCACTCAAAGGCACTTATCTGTATATAGATGTACTGTTAGAGTGCCATGTTCAACCAACTTTTATGTAAACCACCTCCTATTTATATAACATGGCTGGACCATTTTAAACTGAGCCCTTCTTAACCCTTTGTCTCACCCATATACCATAATAGATTATAAGCTCTCGCGAGCAGAGTCCTCACACCTTATGTCTCATCTGTACGTTATTTTAATGTGTAATGTCTGTATGTATACCCTCTAAATTGTAAAGTGCTGCGGAATATGGTGCTATATAAATAAAGATTATTATTATTATTATTATAAATGAAATAATGGGTTTGACTCTGACATGAGAACCACCGTTGCAAGTGGATTAGTGAACTGTCTTTTACATTTATTTGGGAGTATTTGGAGGTTTTTAAGTGCAAATTGCTGAAAAAAATGCTAATCTGGGCTTGAATGCTCCAAAATGTATACCAGCATCTTAACTACTCATGTTTGGGATTCTATAAGAGACTATTGATATTGTTGCATAGGCAATTTTTTCACATCTTGGACTTGTATAGATGATCTGGGATGGATCTTGTTGCTCCTGTGGCTCCATTGGTATTTTAGAATTGCAACATACACATTTCCTTTTTTTTTTCAATGTTTCCTTTTTTGGGAGGAGGGTAAATGGAGGATAGGTTTGGAATCAATAACTATGAATCCATAAATCTATGGTGTCATCTACATATAACTTAAACAAAATTGTAATATGGTAGCAGTTGAATTTTTTCCTATCATTATTTTAAACTCATTCAGAAAAAAATAGAAATCCAACTTTGAAAACAATGAAGAAATGCAAAGTACAGTATATGATTTTATCTACTTCACATACAATGATATGCTTAAAATGATAAACAGTAACCAATTACAAACAGTCCCCAAGTTACAAACATATGACTGATACTTAAAAGGGTTTTCCCACCAAGTAAAGTTGATGTGAGTTGCAAACTAAATAATAAACACTTTCACTATTCATCTTTAAAAATTCTGTACCATTTTTATTTTAGCTGCTACCTTAGTGATCAATAGTGTACAGCTTGTCTCTAAAGAATTTGACCAGTGACGAGAGCCCCTCAGTCTGGCCACACATGCTTGGACATCACCTCTCTTCTCAGGCAGCTACTGTTAGTCTATTCCCTGTCTAGTAATCAAACACACTCACTGCTGAGTGGTCTATTGCCATTTTTTCACCCCCCCCCCCAAAAAAAAAAAAAAGAAAAAAAAAAACCTCAATTGGTTATGTACATAGTCCATATGCTTTGTTTCTGTAGGGATTTGAACCTAGGACCTCTATGCTGAAAAACAGAGGTTCTAACCTCTCAGCTACATTAAAGCTATTTCTGGCTCTTGTATTTTAGGCTACTTAACTTTACATAAACAGACTTTTATTTGACTAGAGACACAGGAGTGAGCACACTGTGGGGAAAGGCATGGTGTGGCAAATCGTGGATCACATGTTATGCAGTCCAAACAAATTATTCAACTCCCTTTTTAAGACACTAAAAGCTAAAGTGAGGACAACAAGACATGACATTTCTTCATGTTAAAAGCCCTTTAAGAAAGAAAGCTATTCTACGGGTATAACTCAGAATGTGACATCAGAGCATGAGTCATGCGTCATGTACTTTAGCCCTAGCATACTATGTATGACAGCCACTTGCACATGTGCCACCAGGCTCTCTTCCACCAGATGTTGTACATATATCTGGACTTACAACGCTGCCATTCGCAGTATCTCAATTGATTACTGCACCATGGACAGTTACTTTACCTGTTAGTCTATATGTTTGCTGTAAATAAATGACATACATTTTATGAATTGAAGATGAGCTGTGCTGCAATGGATCAACTTAAGCCTTAGGTCGGAACGAAAATTCTCCCACTAAGCCCCCACAGACTCACATAACCACGGTATGCAGGACCAAAATTATGGGGTGGTTGTAAACAGGAGCACAGACAGCAAAGAAAGTGTTACAGGGGTGTTAACCCTTTTTTATCTTATCCAAAATAGGAACAAAAATGTGTCTCTAGTTATATCTAATAAATGTACCTGTTCTAACTTATATGCAAATTCAACTTAAGAACAAACCTTCAGCATCTGTCTTGGTTGTAATCTGGGGACTGTCTGTATACATCTCAACATTTTATTTCTGATCATTGCAGTCATCAGTGAACCATCTATAGTCGTCAGTGTCCTTAGACATCCTTATAAAAGGAATACATTTTTTTTGGGGGGGGGAGAAATGCCCGACTAAATTAAAAAAGATGAATTAAAAGTAAAATATTTCCTTCCAGTAATAAAAAAGGTAGTATAAACTCATTTTACTCATTTACTTTCATCTTAATATGTGTATTGAACTATCCTGCAGCCAAGAGATTTGATAAATATACTTGTACATTCAACACCTGGAACAGTGATCTCCCAAAAGAAGGATGGGTTTATTGAATTACAAACTCTACTTAACCAATGTTAGTATAGCAATTTATATAGGTAATTTAAATTACTGTGGCCATTAAAACATTTTTCTAGGTTGTTTGCCGCTCATTAAACCTTCATTTACAATGTGCAGCTTTACCTAATTTAAAATTCATCTGGTAATTATTCACTCATTAATTTAAAATTGATTTCTCTTCCAAAAAAGTGATTAATATTCTTAACCTGGAAACTATTGATTGAATTAAAGACAGAATTCACATTTTAGAAGGAGTAGAACCTAATAATTGAAATACTAATATAGAAAAATAAAATTTTCAAAAAGATCACCCATTAGTATTAACGTTATTTTTCATTATCAGTTTATGATTTTATGATTACTTGTTTCAAACAAGGCTTCATTAATATGTAGTAGAAGATCTAATTACACATCAATCACTTGCTGAGGAAAATTTGCTCAATCTAATTTTGTGATGGAATCTAATTAATTTGCATCTACAATTTTAACATATGCTTTGTTAAAGTTTAGCTGTTGTTATTTTTTTGTAAGTTTCTATAACTACTGAAAAGACATAAATAATTAAATACTTGAAACTTGCAGTTGTAAGTGTTTTTCTGCCATAATTCAAATTCTTTTATTGGACAATCTCATTTCAAGTGCCCTGTTTTGGAGATCTAAGTTAAAGCCCACAAGCCACAAAAAGTCTGCTTTTTACCAGAAAAAGTGGCATCATTGCTAATGGGCTTTGTCTGTTA
Source organism: Phyllomedusa bahiana (assembly GCA_025379985.1). Taxonomy (NCBI): domain Eukaryota; kingdom Metazoa; phylum Chordata; class Amphibia; order Anura; family Hylidae; genus Phyllomedusa; species Phyllomedusa bahiana. The sequence continues at coordinate 23,612 of JAODAL010049839.1, read as the reverse complement.
GTGAAGCTCATCACCATTCAAGTAAATGGGACCAAGGTACAATTCAATTTAAAACAACTGGCACCTGTGACAAAAAGAAACTTTTTCCTTACTTTGAACAAGCCAAGTATGTTTCTTGTGGGATCATAGATCACTATAAATTATAGTCATCGCAAATGTCACACATCTTTAATATTTGGGCATTAAGTCATGCAATAGTCAGAATGAAACATTGAAGTATTGTAACAAAAATCTGCATTGTTGTCCTATATAAAGCTTTTTGAACTGCAGAATAACCAAAATTGTACTTTAATGAAGGGTACAGCTACAAAGTAAGTCTATCTTTCTGTAAGATTTGTTGCTAATGGTGATGATAATTAGTGTCGTCCTTCCATTGTATTCACTCAACTTTCTGCATGTACTAAATCATATTATTTTTCAATGTGTAGTATACAAAGAAATAATAGTGCTTCTTAGTGGTCATAAATGGATTAGGGGTTAATGTTTAAAAATGTTAGTGGTTTAAAGGGATGAAAATGTTAACATCACTAGTCTTGGTACTCTATGGTGATTATGAATAAATACTAACTAATATGGTAGATGTATGTTGGGTTAGAGGACAACATAACTGATATTCCTGGAGGTACAGTGTGTGTAACAAGTTATTTGTATTATCTTCAGTATTCTAGGGCAGTAAATAATACAGAATGATTACAAGAAAATATTATTTATGCAGATATGTCCTTAATTTACCTTTTCTCTTGGCTCCACACATTGCAAGATGAGTACCATGAGAACAGCCTTGAAAAATTCCAACTACCCCCACCCAGAAAAAAATGGTTTTGCAATACTCTTAAGGGGATGTTTATGATGTGTCTATATGTGGCCACCCAGACCTTGACATGCATTGGCTCGTAAATGACTCTAAGGTATTTAATTTGCATTGTGAGAAACTGGCGTCCTTAAAAAATCAACAGAAAGGGAAGCGTGGACACATCAGAAAATAGGTCAAATATTCTGTGCTCATTACTTTAATAATATTCCTTTATAGAGGACCCAAATGCCTTACATCTTTACACACAGCTATAGAGCTAAATGATAACATTCTAACTGCTAGCAGCCGCCACCGTGGGAGCTCATTACATTCAGATTTATACATCTGTTATTGAACTTAATACTAGCTATATAAATTGGTATACAAGAATCAACTGTAGTAGTAGCTACAGGCAGAAAGAATTTTATTGTATATCTAATGTGAGGTTGCCTCTTCTATTGACTAGGAGTTTTCTAGGAGTCAAGGATTTTCGATTAAGTTTGTTTTGGTAAATATTATTATTGTTTTTCTCTAAACCATGGATCATTGCTTAACATTCTAAACTGCAAAATATAATATTTTTTTGTCTCCACCATTATTTTTTGGGATTTTCAATAGTATGATGATCTATAAATGTCACTGTTCATACAAAGCTCCAAAATTATTCCAAGTTATATTTCAATCTGGATTTGCTGCATTGTTTGCTATTAAAGTGTTCTAAATATTTTAGTAACAAAACTTCAAATTTTAAATAGGCATTAGTACAATGCTTATATTCGAAGTGTCCATCAAACACTAGTGGTGACGAATAGGAACCTGGAGCGACTAGCCAGTTCTACCTGTTTTTAATAGTGTATGACCTAATAATATGTATGAGAGTGTCTCAAAGCACTTTATAAATGTGTCCTGTTCTATGCCAAGAGTACTGTAGTCTCATCCATGCCACTTTGAAACTGGTATAGATTTGTTCGACAGTTTCGCACCAAACTTTATGTCATGTCTGTCGAATGACAGTTTATACATCTGTAGAACAGGGCTAGGACAGTTTTTTTTGGCTCAAAGTATGCCAAACAAAATGCTGCTGTAACGGATGAGCGGGGAAAGCGGGTAGTGGACCCACTGGACCACTGCCTGGCTTGCTCCGAGGGGACGTAACCAAGTGGCCATTGGGCAAGGTATCTTCACAGAGCCTTTGATGGTAAGGTTGACTGACCCCAACAGCCACCAGGCGCCATCCCAGAGCAGTCCCCAGCAGTGGCAGCTGACCAGACGGGCCAGAAGTGCCAATGCTAGGCACCAACAGGATAAGGGACAGAGACAAAGCAGACTAGAAGTAAATATGTGCAGGTACAAACAAAGACAGGACAAAACAGATCCCAAACAGGGGGTAAGAAAAAGGAAAGGGGGAAACAATAAATAGACAGATTTGAAGACACCAAAACAAAAGGGCAGAGACTAAGCTAAACTCAGGAAAGGAAACCAAGGCATGACCGGGCAGAACAGGGCCAGAAAAAAGGGAAAGGGAAACTCAAAAAGACAAAAACAAGCCCCACAAAGAGACACAGGGGCCCACACCGGACTGCTAACAAACAAGATCGGGGAAACCCCCGAAACAGACAAAACCCCAATAGAAAACCCATAAACAACCCATGACACAAAAAGGGATCAGGCGGGGGAGTGTGGGGAGAACCAGGTTTATAACCCCCAGGGGGAAAGGGGAGGTTGGCAGGGGAAGCCCAACCCTCTGCACACGGGGGGAAAAAAGGGAAAGGGGAAAAAGGGGCCCGCCGCCCTAAAATAGAGACAGGGAAACAGGGCACCCCCAAGATGGGGGAGAGCAATCACAGGTGGGGTAAACAAGGCAAAGGGACCCGCTCACACCACGGGCACCAAAAACCCAGATCGCGATGGGAAACATGGGTACGACTGGGGTTTCAAAAAGCGGGAAGGCCGCAGCGAAAGGGCAGAACGTGGCCCCGGGGCCCGGCAAAAACCCCCCCTCCTTAAGCCCCCCCCCTCCTCCCCCAAAACCACAAAATGGGAAATTTCCCAAACCTGGGTCGGGGACCAAAAACAATCCGGGGGAAAAACCCCAAAACCAAATAAAAAGGCTGCACAGCCAGTTTTGGGGAATACCTGGGAAAAATAAAATTTTCCACAGGAGGAACAAAGGGGGCACTAGGCAAAATGGGGGGGGAGCCCCGGGCGAACCGTAACCAGGGGACTAAAAGGCCAGGGGGGCCTTTTAAGCCAGGGGGCTCAAAAAGGTTCGGGGCGGGCCCCGTAAGCCACGGGGACCAAAAGGGCCCCGGGGCCGGACCTTTAACCCCCGGGGGAAACCCCAAAAGGGCCCCAAAAAGGGGGGGACCGTAACCCAACGGGGACTCAGAAGGCTCTTTTTGGGGCCCCGAAAGCCCCGGGAACTCAAAGGCCGGGGGCGGACCCGTAACCACGGGGACTCAGGGGGGCGGTTTAGGGAAAGGGCAGTTTCCCAAACCCAAAAAAACCCTTCCAAAAAAGAAAAAAAAGCCCCTCCCAGACACATAAAAGACGCCAAAACAAGACCTCCCCAAAAAAGGCCCAAAAAAAAAAGGGGAAAAAAAGTCAGCTTTTTTCCCGGGCCGATCCAACGTAACGGTTTGCGGGCAAAGGGGGTAGGGGAACCCACGGGACCACTGCCTGGTTTTCTCCGGGGGGCCCGAAAACCAAGGGGGCCATTGGGAAAAGGTACCCTTCACAACCTTTTTGTTTGGAAAGGGTTTTGCCCTGACCCCAACAGCCACCAGGCGCCCCCAGAGCAGCCCCCAAACATTTGGGCAGCTGACCAAGGGGCCGGGAATTTCCAATGCTAGGCACCAACGGGAAAAGGGGGACAGAACAAAGCAGACTAGAAAAAATATGGGGCAGGAACAAACAAAGACAGGACAAAACAGTTTGCCAAAAGGCGGAAAAAAAAGGGGAAAAAGGGGAACAAAAAATAGACAGACTGAAAAACACCAAAACATAAGCAGAGACTTTAAGGGCCAAAACCTAAAGGCAAGAAAAAAAAGGGGCAGCCCAAAGGCCCAAAACAGGGGCAGAAAAACAAGGAAAGGGAAACTCACAAAGACCCCCAAACAGAGACAAAAAATAACCCCCATGGGCACACCGACGGGCCAAACAAAAAAAGGGATCGGGAAAACACAGCAAAAAAGCCCTAAACCAATCCCAACCAAAACAACATGACACAACAAGGATCAGGCGGGGAGTGTGGGGGAAAAAGCAGGCTTAAAAACCCACAGGTGGAAGGGGAAATTTGGCAGAGAAGCCCAACCCTGCGGGCACACTTTTGGGAAAAAAGGAAGGGAAGTTTGGGGCCCCGCCGCCCCTATAGAGACGGGGAAACAGGCACACCAAATGGAGGGGGCAGCAATCACAGGTGATTAAACAAAAGCAACAGGACGCTCAACCAGCCACTGCCCCAAAGAAACAAAACTGCGATGGGAACATGGGTACACTCCCGGTTTCGCAGCGGGAGGCCCGCGTAAGGACGGGAACGTGGCACGGCCCCTTACAGCTGCTTTCCCTTTTTTACTTTTTTTTCCCCATTTTTTTAAAAAATATGTGCATGGTATGTCACTTTATTGTGGATTCTATAAGAGGAGTCAGCCGCTACTAAAAAAAAATTCTCATATCTGACAGCATACAAATTTAGTAGAGCTCAACTTGATTATGATATGGCTTTTCATGTCATCTTATCTTAGGTCATGAAAACAAATGCTTTTTAAAAAAGCTTTGGGGAAGAGGTTAAATTGGGTTATAAAAACGATTACATAACAAACCAAAATCGGGGGGAAATCATATCACAATTACCCAAGCCCGATTTCCGATAGTCGATAAAAATTTTATCGCCGATGACCATTAAAGTCTGGGGAAGGAAACAACACCTTCATTTTTAAAAACCCAAAAAAGGGCTGGAAAAGCTGGAATTAAAATCCACAACAGCCCCAAAGGGATATGTGCAACATCTTAAACAAAAACTTGGGTTAAAAAAGGCCACAAAAAAAAAAGTCATAGCCCAAACCCACAAACCCCTTTGTTTTGTCCCCAACAGCACCCCCCTTAAACCTCATGCCCCCACAAATTAAAAAGTCCGGAACAGTATGTTTTTAAAACCATCATTTTACTTGAACTGGACATTGACTATACCTGTCCGGGAAAAAGGGCAGCATGCCCCTTTAAAAACCTATCTGCCCCACAATTAAAAAAATTGCCAAAAAAAGGAGTTTTTAAAACCACCTTTTTTATTTTGAACGGATGCAGGCAAACCCTGTCCGGGGCCAAAAGGCATGAGCCCCCCAAACCTCAAGGGAACCCCCCAGTTTTTAAAAATCCCGGAAAAAAGGGTTTAAAACCCAAACCATTTTAGTTGAACGGGACATTGATAAAACTGCCCCGGGGCCACAAAAGAGCCCCAAACCTCCCATGCCCCCCAGTTTTTAAAAAAGTCCCGGGAAAAAAAGGAGTTTTTTCAACCACCTTTTTGTTGAACTGGACTTGACTATCCCTGTTTTTGTACCACAGTATAAACCCATTAAACCTGTCTGTCCACAGATTTAAAAAGTGCCTAAAAAAAGGATCTTTAAAACCCCCTTTTTTTTTTTTTCAATTTGGACATAGACTACTTTTCCCTTTGGCCCCAGCATGACCCCAAACCGCATGCCCCCCAAATTTTTAAAAAACATTCCCCGAAAAAGGAGCTTTCAACCACCATTTTATTTGAACTCCCAATTGACAACCTGCCCCTTTTTGTAACCTACACCCAGTTCAAATCTTCCGTCCCCTCCCTTGAAAACAATTCAGAAATTATTGTATCAGCAAATTTTGTGCATGCCAGTTTTTTTAGTAGTTTAAAATTCTAGAAAAAAACATTTTTAAAATAGGAGGGAACTCACCACATCTTTGTTTCTTTTTTTTTTAAAATGTTTTAAATGGGTTGTCTCACTCCCGGGATTGCACAAAGTTAAAGATTTTCCCAAAAAAAAAACCCCCCCCCCCCCCCATTTTGAAAATGGTGCCCTTTTAAAGGTCCTACCTATTCCTTTTTTTGACAGCACCATAAAACCCTTGAGCCCACTCTTGACAATTGTGAAGAACAAATGTCGTTAGAAACCCCCTTTTTTTACAATGGAAAACCTTTATATAGCTGCTTTTCACAAAACCCATGCCCCCAAAAATTCAAAACAACCCCTTGAGCCAGTTTTTACAAATTTTGAAACAAATGTCCCGTTAGAAACACATTTTTTTTTTGACTAGGACCTGTTTTAAAAAGCTACATTTCAAAACAGCAAGGGGCCCAAAAAAAAAAATAAAAAAAACTTCTCACCACGTTAAAAATTGTGAGGGAGAAAACCACTTAGAAAACCCCAAATTCGTTCCAAAGACCATGGGTTATGCTTTTATCTCACACACCAAAACCCCCAAAAAAATCATAAAAAAGAAATTCTCCCCCACTGTTAAAAAAAAATTTGAGGGAAAAATTTCACTTAGAAGCCACATTTTTTTTCCAAAGGGAACCCCTGAATATAGCTGTATCTCACAGCACCCTGACCCCAAAACCCTTGACCCAAACGAAAAAATTTTAAAGAAGAATAGTAAATAAAAATTTCCGGGTTTTGGGCATGAAAACTTGTGCTTTTACAGTTTCCCAAAGCAAAACCAGCAAAAAAGGGAAATTTTGGGGAACAACATCAAACAGAGATCCATTCCTGAATTTTTCTTTATGAAAGTCAAACGATCCACATTATCTTGGAAAGCCGGATGCGTTTGGGCTGTAAAGACTCCTCCACTGTCGAAAAGTTTTGCTCAGAAATTTACCTGGCGGTGGGCAGGACCAAACCCATGGCGTGGCGAAAACGAGCTCGGGCCCTTTAAAACCCCTTTTTTGGGTAACCCCGAAGTTTTATTGGGTCCCGGGAAAAATCCAAAAACATTTGGGGGGAGAAAAGCAGATTGTCATGCACCAAATCTTTAAACTGGCTCATTTTTGGATGTGTGCCCTCATTACATTTTTTTGGTTTATTGGGAAAAAAAGATTGCCAGAGGTCACCCAATTTCTTTTGCCACCTTGCCTTCGCTGCCCCCACGGCTACTTGGGGACCAAATGCTTCCCCTTCCGCTGAAAGTTTTTTCCACCGTGACATTGGAAGAACGTGAAGCAACCGGGAAAAATGTCTCCCCTTGATCAATCCCCAAGGGCCCATTTTCCTGCATTTTTTCCCCTCTAAAATTTTTGGGGGGGTGGAAGGGAAAATGCGATTTTTTTTTTGAACCGGGGATTCCCGGGGGTGTTCAAATTTTTATGGCCCTTTTTAAAGCGAAGACATTTGGAGGGGAAAAAAAGCATCCAAGCACTCATGTGAAGATGAGGGCCTTTTATTTCCCAAGCCTCTGGGGCGAGGGGGAAATAACAAACTTTTCTTCCCCCACTTTCCCTTTCCCCCTCAAATTCCCCGCCAACCCTTTCCAAGGCAGGGGCTCGGGAACGCGGGGCCAGCAATACCTCCTCCTCCTCCTCCCCTTTTCCCCCGGCCCCGTTTCAAAAACGCCCTGGGCTTTCCTCAATGAGGGACCCTGAAGCGGGGGCCCCCCCTTGCCACCCAGCCCTGGCCCCCCAACCAAATGCCCAATGAAGACCCCCATAAAATTTTGAAACTAACGGGGCCCTTGTGGATTCGACGGAGAGAAAGGGGTCCGTTTTCCCCCATCAATTTCCCGTCTCCCCTCCGCGCTTGGGGGGACCTGTTTTTTCAGAGGGGCCCCCCCCATCGGGTTCCCGAACTAAGATCACTCAATGGTCATGCTGAAAAAGGGCATTGCCCCACTGACCATTTTGGGGGCTTCCCTTAAAAAATGGCAAAATGGTGCAGAGCTCTTTTACCCCCTCCCCCCTCGTTTGGGTCAACACCAAAGATCCGCAAATGCTGCTTTTCAGCCATGTGTCCCACGTAGTTCGAATGGGATTTTTGCTGCCCGCCACAAAACGCTGGGGCATGTGGAGGGTGGAAATTCCCGCCCTTTTTGCCAATGTCAACAATGAATGGTTACGGGGAGGCCGAGACGATGCAAAATAGCCAGGGGGGATGAAGCAGGGGGCAACGGGGAAGTGCCCAAAATCAACTTCGAGCCCCTTTTTGAGCAAAGGCCCGTCCAGATTTCCGGGGAACGCTTTAAAATTTCGGACGACAAGGTTTATGAAATTTTGCCCCCGGCCCGGGATGTGTTTCCCGCCTACCGATCTTAAGGGCGGGGGAGCAATTTCCCACCGTTCCACCCCCTTTCCTGGGACCCAAAGGGTTTATTTTTTCAACCAGCCCGCACCAGTCCCATTGCGGAAGCAGTTTCCCCAGGGCCCCGACCTGTGTGGGGGACGGGCCCCCAAACAGATTAATTTCAAAAACGCCTTGGGTTTTTTCTCTGGGGACGTTATGCCACCAGAGGAAACCCTTGGGGGGAAAAAGCCCTGGGAAACCCTCCCTGCCGGGTTTAAGAGCGGGGCCCGAGCCTTTAGAGCCCACCGTCAAACCCCCAGAAACCCTCCACCCAGCTCACCCGTTAGCTGTCAAAAGAGGGAAAAACGGCCCTTGGGCCGGGGTTTCTAAATCCCCTGGTGGGCCCGGGGGCAGATAGACTTTTTTCCCGGGCACAGATAAAAACAAAAGCGCTTGAAAAATTGAGATGACACTGGCTGGTCAGGGAGGGGCAGCTTTTCCTTTGGAAAGAAAAAGCCTCTTGGGCCCTCTGGTTTTTGGGACAGCAAGGGCCATGAAAGGTGAACCCCCTCTGTTTTTCCCCCCAGACGGGAAAAGGGAAAAAATTTTTAAAGGGCCAAAAAACCCGGCAATGCCGACAAAAAAGGCTTTTGGGGTCTGGAATTGGGTTTGGGTTTAAAATGGGTTCTTCTTTCCCCAAAACCGGGAAAACAGAAGACTGGCCCGCTAGGGTGGCCCCCTGTAAAGCGGCAGGGCATTTAAACTGGGGGAAGTTTTAAAGGGGGAAATTGGGGCCTGGGGGTGCTGGAGTACTCGGGTGGCGGTTGGGAAGGGGTGAACGGAGGCTGAACCCTCATCATTACTCGAAGACATTTGGGACTGAGGGAAAGTTTTGGGGCTGGCGGGGGAGGGGGAGGGGGAGACAAGGGGTGACAGTGGTTGAAGCCCGGCATTTGGCCCTTTTTTGGGGCCCAAAAATTTTCCCTCCATTTCCCAAATCATCCCATTCGCCTTAAAGTGACTAAAACAAGTTGGTGATAGTTAAACAACCCAAAATTCTTGCCCAAAAGATGCTTTTAAAAGGCAAAGGCGGCATATTAAAATCCCCGGGTGAATCAAGGCCCTTTCTCAAAGAAAAAAGGGGGCCCAAGCTTTAGAGTCCCTTTAAACCCTTTTTGACGGCGATAAACGAGGGGCGGTTTTCCCCCGACCGGGCTCCGCGGGAAAAATATCACAACTTCTTTCGATCGCCCTTTCCCTTTTTGAGGGAGGGCCCTATTGACACTACCCCCCTCTTTTCCTTCCTCCCTCCCGGGATGAAGCCTTTGGCCAAGCAAATTCCTGCGGGAAAAAACAATGTTGGGTCCGCAATGTCCCTCATCATCATCAACAACACAGGGGGACTTTTCCCCCCTAAAATTTTGCAACCCCTGAGCTGGGGCTACAAGCAAGAGGCACAGCAAGGCATTGCCGACCCCCCCGGGTTTTTTGGGCCCGTTTTGACCGTTTCCACCCTCCCCTTTTGAGGCAATCAATTAAACGGCGCAAGCAACAAAATCATCCCTTTGGCCTTTTGATCTTTTAAAAAGCCTTCTAAACCCCAACCCCAATTTTGTCATAAAAACTCTTCAAAAAAGGGATTATCCACAGGGTGGGTACACATTTTGAAAAATTGGGTTTGCCTTCCTTCATTTTTTGGACGGATGTGATGATCTGAAAAACAAAATTTTTTTGGCCAGGGAACGGGGAAGGCCCGGGGGATAAAACTGTTTGGATGCGGGTTTTGCATTAAGACTGAAGAAAAGAGTGCCCGACGCTGTTCAAAAATTGAAATTAAAGAGGGGCCCTACCCACCCTGACACCCTGAGGGTCCAAAAACCGACATTTTCGGAAATGCATTTTATCCCCCCCCACACTGGAAAAAACCCCTTTCTCTCGTACCCTACCCCCATGTCCAAAACCCCCCCTTTGCTCCCCTTACCCCCTGAAATTTCGCTCCTTTGTTCAGAAAAAATTAAAATTTTTTTTAAAAAAGGAGGGAAATTTTTTTGACAGTCTCAAAATTGAAAGAGGGCAAACCCACACCTATTTTTAAATCCCCTAAATTTCCTAAAAGCCATCGGGATTAAAAACCCCTGAAATTTTTCGGGCAAAAAACCTGGAAAGGGTCGGGTGGAAAAAACCATAAGACAAAATCAAAAGTTTTTTTCCCTTCGCCCCGGGGGAATTTTACAACCCCATAGGCCCTGGGAAATTTGAATTTTTTCAACAAAAATCATACAAGGTTCACAAACTCCCGCCAAACTGAATCCCCAAAACGAAAAAAAAACTTTTCAAATTTTACACAGATGAGAAATTGCTTTTTTTGCAGAAATTACAAACAGAAACATTTCAGAAAAATTTTTTCTATCAAATTATCGTACAACGGGGCCAAATTTTAAAAAAAATCTGGGGCCACACCACGTGCAATACAGCTTTTTTAAAAAATTAAAGGGAAAACAAAGGGAAATTTTTTTGCACCAATAAAAACACCTGAAATTACAAAAAATTTGCTTAATCAAATTTAATTTAAAGGTGCTCAAATGAACCAAACGGGGCCGCACCCAAATGAAAAAAACCCCCCTTTTTTTAAATGTTACGGTTTAAAAAAAGGGGCGTTTTTTTTGCACCTAAAAAATACACCTGGGGTGACAAAAAAATTGGGTTTTAAATTAAAAATTTAAAATCAAGGTCTTTTAAAACAAAACGGGGCCCCCCCCAAAAGGGAAAAAAAATACCTATTTGAAATGTTTTACGTTTTAAAAAAATTGCTTTTTTTTTGCCCCTTTTAAATACCCTTTGGGGTTGACAAAAAAATTGTTTAAAATTCAAATTAAAAAAGGAAAATTGGCTAAAATAAACAAAACGGGCCGCACCAAAAATAAAAAAAAAACTTTTTGGGAAAATTTAAAAGGGATAATAAAAGCGTTTTTTTTGGCACCCTATAAATAAAAATTTCGGGGGGACTAACAAAAGGGGCGGGTTTTTAAATTTAAGTGCAGGGGGGTTTCAATGAAAAAAAAAAGGGGGTTTCGCCCCCAAAAGGGAAAAAAACCCTATCTGAAATGTTAAGGGAAAATAAAAGGCTTTTTTTGGGGCACTTTAAAAAATACACCTGCGGTAAACAAAAAAAATTTGCTGTTTTTCAAATTTAAGTGCAAGGGGTTCTAAAAAAAAAACCCTGGGCCGCTTAAAAGTGAAAAAAAAAATTTTTTTGAAAGTAAAACCAAAAACAAAAGGGTTTTTTTGCACCAAAAATACCCTGCATGACAAAAAAATTGCTGAAATTCCCAAATTTTAATTGAAAGGGGTGGCTCTATGCACAAAAACGGGGCCGCACCAAATTGAAAAAAAACCTATTTAAAAATATAAAACGGATAAAAAAACCCGGGTTTTTGCACCTAAAAAAACCCCCGGCCAGTACAACAAAATTGCGAATTAAAATTTTAAGTGCAAGGTGGCCCCAAATGAACAAAACTGGGCCCGCCCCAAACTTTAAAAAAAATCCAATTTAAAATGTTAGGGATAATAAAAGGCTTTTTTGCACCAATAAATACAAGTGGGGTTTACTACAAAATGGCGTATTAAAAATTTAAGTGCAAGGGGAACTTTTGAACAAAACGGGGCCCCCCCAAAAGGGGAAAAAAAACACCTATTTGAAATTTTAAACGGAAAAATAAAAGGCGTTTTTTTGCACTTATAAATACACCTCGGGGACTAAAAATTGCTGTATTCAAATTTAATTTTGCAAGGTGGCTCAAAGAAAAAAACGGGGGCCGCATCAAAGTGAAAAAAACCCCTATTTGAAAGGGAAAAAGGGATAAAAAAAGGTTTTTTTTTTGCACCTAAAAATACACCTGCATTGACTAAAAAAAATTGTTTTAAATTCAAATTTAATCCCAAGGGGGCCCTATGAACAAAACGGGGCCGAAAAAAAAAGTAAAAAAAAAAAACCAAATTAAATTGTGTAAAATTTAAAAAAATTTTGATTTTGCACCTATCAAATACCCCTGAAATTTACTAGAAAAGTTTCTTTTACCTAATAAAAATTTCGCTGCACACATATAAGTAAATTTCCCCAAAAACTGGCCAAAAACTTTTAATTCAAAACCCTTTGGCAATGCAGGGCCCCAAAGCCAGCCCCCGGGGCTGCCAATATCCACTCCCTTTTTTAAAAGAAGCCTCCCCTGCCTGCCCCCCCTGCTTCGGGTGTTCGCCCGCAGCCCCCCCCCCGCGGCGTACACGCTAGATGCTTTTTAAAAAAATTCCCTCAGCCTAATGAACTAAAAATCTACAATCTCAATCTACCTAATTCCCCTAATTTTCACAGCTAAAACATAGTTGTCTTGTGGAACAAATAAAACATTTTCGCTGAGCTTTTTTTTGAGAAAACCCCAGCACCCCTCCGCTTCTTTTTATACACAACACACACGATCATGAACAAAAAGGGCGGGTTCTATGAAAAAAACGGGCCATGGGGGTTTTTTCCCAGCCAACCATAACCATACAATCCCATCATACTTTCCACACCCACCACCCCGCCAAATCTCTAACTGTTTTGGGCTGGACCCAAAATGACAGGAAGTGCTGAAAAGGGTGCGATTTTAATAGATTTGCCAGTTTTTAACCCAAAATTAAACGCGTGATGAAAAAACCGATAAACAAAAAAACCTGCGATTTAAACTTTGTCGAAAAATCCTCAACACTATTAAAAACTTTATTTGAAAATTACATTGTATTATCTGCTATTTTGGGTTTTTACATAATCCTCAGCATACAATATTAATTGGTTCCTGGATGACCATTTTTTGTTGAAAATATTGTATGTACAGAAAACTGGTATTTGGTTTTGAGGCCACAAATGTGACTCCAATATAGTCCTTAAATAAAACATCAAAAGACTCGGGAACGGAAAACACTTTATATTTTGACAAAACTTCTAGCAAAATTTTTAACGGTCAATTTAAACCCTAGGGTTTTTAAACTACATCGCCCTTAAGGATCTTTTTAAATTTCTTTAACTGATTGGAAAAAATTGTTGAATCAGTCGGTAACTTAAAGAGCACAAATTTATTTTTTTTTATTTGACGTTTTTTTTTTTGACAAAGTTTAAATCGCAAGGTTTTTATGTGTCGAAAATTTTTAGATCATGCGATAATTAAGGAAAATCGTCACCACATTAAATCGCCCATTTTCCCGCTTCCTGTCTTTTGGCGCCACAAAACGATTTCAGAATAAAGGGGGAGTGTGTGTCGACGTTATGACGGGGGTTGAGGTTCCATGGGTAAAAATCCATGACCTCGTTTTAACATAGAACACCCTTTCCCGTTTACCTTTGTTTCCCCTCAGCGTCTCTAGGGAAAAGGACTGCCTCGCCTGGGCCAAACAGCCACAAATGTCTATTTCTGCACAAGAAACCTCTACTATTTCTGTGTCCTTTCCCAATTTTGTTTGATTGAATTTGAAAGATTTTTTGAATTAGCTAGAGAATTTTAAAGCAGAATCTACCCCGGGAAATCACGGGGACAGAGGGGGGGGGGGGCCGCCGGGGGAACACAACAAGCTCTATCTAAAAGAACACGATAAAGTTTCCCAAGACTTTTGTAACATTTCACGCAATGTTATATTGCAAAACATCTTTCTAGTAACTGCAGGTCTCTTTGTTTAGGTGCAAAACTCCACTTTTATATCAGTATACATTTTCAGATAGGGATCAATTTTCAATTTTACCCATTCCACCTGTGTGATATAATCCACCTTGCAGTTAAATTTAAAATCCAGCAATCTTGTAGTCAGCACAGGTATGTTTGTTGCAAAAAAACCGTGGTATCAATACGAAAAAATAACAGATACAGTGTTTTTTTTACTTTTGCGCACCCAGCTTTGTTCAATGACTCAGCAACCACCTAAATCTTAAAACAGCAATTCTATATTCACAACAGATGAATTGAAAGGTGCAAAAAATACTGTTTATTATACGAAAAAAAACAGATACGTGTTTTTTGACTGTTTGCTCACCCAGCATAGTTCATTGACGCATCATCCACTAAAATCTTGAAAACAGCAATTCTATAAGTCCCACAGGTTGAATTGAAAGGTGCAAAAATACTGTGTATACACGAAAACATAACAGATACGTGTTTTTTGACTTTTGTGCACCAGCTTTGTTCATTGACGCAGAATCCCCGTAAATCTTAAACAGCAATTCTATAGACACCACAGGTGAATTGAAAGGTGCAAAAAATACCGTGTATTACACGAAAACAAAACCTATACGTGTTTTTTGACATTTGCAGCACCCCAGCTTTGTTCATTGACCGCAGCATCCACAGTAAATCCTTAAACAGCAATTCTATAGCACTCACAGTTGAATTGAAGAGTGCAAAAAATACCGGTGTTATTACACTAAAACATAACAGATACCAGTTTTTTTGACTTTTTTGTCGCACCCAGCTTGTTCCATTGACGCAGCAACCACTTAAATCTTAAATACAGCAATACTGTATACCCTGTCACCACAGGTGAATTGGAAAGGTTCACAAAAAATACCGTTTAATAACACGACAACATAACAGATACGTGTTTTTTGACTTTGCGCACCCAGCTTTTGTTCATTGACGCAGCTCCACGTAAAGCTTAAACAGCAATTCAATAGACACCACAGGTGAATTGAATGTGCAACAAATACCGTGTAATATACGAAAACATAACAGATACTATTTTTTGACTTTTGCGCACCCAGCTTTGTTCATATGGACGCAGCATCACACTTAAATCTAAAAACAGCAATCTATAGACACCACAGGTGAATTGAAGGTGCAAAAAATACCGTGTATTATAACTAAAACATATCAATACTGTTTTTTGACCTTTTGCGCACCCAGCTTTGTTCATTGGACGCAGCATCCACGAAATCTTAAAACAGCAATTCTATAGTCACCACATGTTGAATGAAATGGTGCAAAAATACCGTGTATTATACCCGAAAAACATAACAATACTTGTTTTTTGCGACTTTTGCGCACCGCAGCCTATTGTTTTCATAGACCGCAGCATCCACTTAAAATCTTAAAACAGCATTCTATAAGTCCACCACATGTGAAATGAAAGTGCAAAAAATACCGTTAATTATACAAACATAACAAATACGTGTTTTTTTACTTTTGCTCACCCAGCTTTGTTCATTTAAGCAGCATCCACGTAAATTCTTAAAACAGCATTCTATAGTCACCACAGGGTGAATTGAAAGGTGCAAAAAATACCGTAGTATTATACGAAAACATAACAGATACGTGTTTTTTTTTGACATTTGCGCACCCAGCTTTGTTCATTGACTCAGCATCACACTGTAATCTAAAAACAGCAATTCTATAGTCACCGACAGTGAAATTGAAAGGTGCAAAAAAATAACGTGTATTATACTGAAACAAACAGATACTTGTTTTTTTACTTTTGCCCACCCAGTTTTGGGTTCATTGACGCGAAACCACGTAAATTTTAAAAACAGAAATTCTTTTAGTCCCCCCACAGGGAATTGAAAGGGAAAAAAATTTACTTTAATTATCAAAAAAACATAACAATACGTGTTTTTTTACTTTTGCCCAGTCCAGTTTTGTTGTTTGCCCACCTTGCATTTAAAATTTTGAATCCAGCAATTTTTTTTTTTGGAAAGAGGGATTTAAAGAATAGCTTTGATTTCCCGTCTTTTAAAAAAGGGGCCCTTTAAAAAAAACTTTTCCCTTTCCTTTTCTCAAATTTTTATTTTTTTTTTTTCTGAAAAAGGGAGCGAAATGCAGGGGTAAGCGAGCAAAGAGGGGGTTTGACATGGAGGTAAGGAAACGGGGGGAAAGGGGGCCCCCTTTCCAAATTTGCGGGCAAAAAACACCCTTTGCCAGGGATCATCAGTTGCGGGGAGGTCAGGCCTTAAAACGCGGGGTCACCCCCCTTTTGGGGAATTTAAGTAACGACTTCGTCCCCAAATTTCTGCCCCTTCGGGTGGTTAATGAAAACCTAAATCAAGAAGTTTTTACCCCCCTCACCCACCCAGTCACGGCCAAAAAATGTCGTCATCAGAAACTTTCCCCTTTCCGCCCAAAACATGAACGGGCCCAAAAATTCAACCTTTGTCCCACCACTTGGGGTTAACCCCTTTTGTCTGAAGCCCTCTTTGATGCCCAAAATGGGGTTTGGGGGCAAAAGGGCCCATTTTAAAAAAGGATCAAGAATTTTAAAGTCTGCTCGGCCCCCCCAAAGTTACTGATCCCCATCAGAGGGGGTTTGAAGGATCCCGGGGTAAAATCGGCAAAAACCCCGGGGGCTTTTCGGCAAGGGTTTGGGCATTTCCCCCCTTGCTTGTACCCGCGGGTTTCTGGATGCAGAAACCCAGGACGACCAAGTAACCCTGTGTTGAGGGGAGGGAATGATGAAAAACATTGGGGGATCCACCCCTGGCCCTTTTCCCGCGGGAATTTTGTTTGGGCGAGGGGTTTTAAATCATTGGACGGGGGAGGAAGACGAGGGGGGTAGTGTCAATTTTGGGCCCCCCGCCACAAAAAGGGGGGAGGGCGGTCGCGGGAAGCCCGGGCCTTGTTTTGTTTTTCCGGGCCAGCCCCGGTCAGCGCAAACCCCGCCCTGGGTTTTACCCGCCGTCAAAAAGGCCCGGGAAAATTTCTCAAGCCGGGCCCTTTTTGAGAAAGCCCTGATTCACCCAGCATGTCTATGCCCCCTTTTGGGCCGTAAACACATAATTTGAGGCAAAAAAACCCCTTAAGTGGTTAACCACCCCCAAACAGTCAAATTACATCCCATCGAATGCATGAGGGGGGAAATGGGGGGAAAACATTTGGGCCCAAAAAAAGGGGCGGGACCGACGCCGGGCCCCCAAACCACTGTCCCCACCCTCGGGCCCTCCCCCCTCCTCCCCTCCACCCCCCACCAAGGTTCCTAAAGCGCCCTTTGTCTCTCAGAGTCATGATCGGGGAAATCAGCCTCCGTTTTCACCCCCCGCCCGCGCCCGAGTACCACCAAAACCACCAGGAACCCATCCTCCCCCTTCTCCTTCCGGGCCATTTTGAGGGACCGCACCCCCGAAAACAGGGGCCCATTCTAGCAGCCCCCCTTTTGTCTTCCGGGGTTTGGGACAGAAAAAAACTTTTTTTCCCCCCAAAACCCCACCCCAAAAGCCAAAACCCCTGAATGTCGCATTCCCAAAAGGTTTTTGGGCCCTTGGAAATGTTGCCTTTCCGCCCGGGGGGAAAACAGAGGGGGTTTCCGCCAGTCATGGCCCTCCCTGCCCCCAAAAAACCAGTTTGCCGAGCGGGGGCATTTTTTTTCCCCAAAAAAGTTTTCCCCTCCCCCGGGGCCGCCACGTGCATCAAAAATTTTCAAGCGCTTTGTCTGCATCTGTGTGGGAAAAAGGGTTCCATACACCCCCCGGGACACATGGAATAGAAAGGGCAGGGCCCAAAGGGCCGTTATCTCTGTGATAGCTCACTGGGGGAGCTGGGGGATGCCCCTTGGGGGTGACGGGGGCTTCCCCTTTAAAGGGGCACGCTTTTTAAAAACCGCGGGGGAGGGTGGGGGGCATTTTTCCCCCAAGGTCCTCTGAGGGCTTTAAACCGTGCCCAGAACACCAGGGGGTTGAAAATTAATCCCCTTTTGGAAACCGTCCCCCAACACAGGTCGGGAGCGTGGACGGCTCCCCGCAACGGGGACCGGGGCCTTTGGCGGGTGACAAGAACCTTGTGCCAAGAAAGGGTTTGGTGGCGAAAAAAGGGGTGAAATCTGCGGCTGCCCTTAAGATGGGGTAGGTGGAGCACCCCCTTGCCTGGCACATGTCTTTTAAAAACCTTTTTCTAAAAAAGAGTCCCGGGTCTGGACTCCCGTGAAGAAGGCTCGGGGTTCTGATTTTGGCATTTCCCCCGTCGCACCCTTTGCTTCATTTCCCGCCGGGCGGGTTTTCCTGCGGGTTCGGGGCCTCCCCGTAAAACCGCTCATTTTGACGGGGGCAACACGTTTGGTTTTTCCCACCCTCCAAATGCTCCAGCGATTGGGGGAGCAGCGCAATGCCATTACCCCATTTTTACGAAGGGGACACTTGGCCCTGACAAGCAGCGGGGGGGGGGACCCCCAGGGTGTTGACCAAACCGGAGTGGAGGGGGTGAAAGAGCCTGAAACCCAATTTTTGCCAGTTTTGAAGGGCCCCCAAAAAATGGTCATTGCGGGACGATCCCCCTTGGGCACAAGACCTTTGGGGGGTGATCTTAGTTCTGGAACGTTGGGGGGGGGACACTTTTGAAAAAAAAGGGTCCCGCCCCACGACAGAAGGAGACGGAACAGATGCGGGAAAAAGGAGCCTTTCCCTTTTCCGCCCAAACCCAAAACCCCCGACAGTTTTCACCCTTTTTATGGGTTTTTTCATTGGGCCCAGGGGTTTTCCGGGGGTCCGGCTGGGTGCAAGGGGGGCCCTCAGCTCTGGGGTTTTGAAATCATCGAGGAAAGTCGGGCTGTTTTGGGAAGCTGTGGCCGGGGAAAAGCGGAGGAGGAGGGGAGGTTTTCCCTGGGACCCCCGGACGTCCCTGCCTTGGGAAAAAAGGGGGCCCGGAATTTGGGGCAGATGGGGAAAAAGGGAGTTTGCTAGTGCCCCTAAACCCCAAAAAGGGCTTGGGGAAACCCTCAAGGCCCATTCCTCTCACATTTTTTCCCTTGGATGCCCCCTTTCCCCCTCCCCCATGACCCTTTGCTTTAAAGGAAACAAAAGGGAACAACATTTACGGGGGCCCCCACCCTCCCTGGACCCCCCCAAAAAAACAAAACCAGCACTTTCCTTCCACCCCCCCCAAAATGGGGGTTTAAAATGCAGGAAATGGGGGGCCCCTTCCCCTAAATTGATAAAATGGAGACATCGGGTTGTTTCGGTTTCACTTTACTTTAAAAATGCCCACGGGGGAACAACGCCAGGGGCGGGGAACAGCAGTGGGTTTGCCAAGACCCAAATTCCCCGGCAGCCCCGGCACAAGGCAAGGGCGGGAAGCCAATGGGTGACCTTGGAATTTTTTTTTTAAACCCCCTTTCACCAACGCATGAAATTTGAAAGGCCCACAGAAAAAAAACCCACCCAAAAGGACCAGCTTAAGATCATGGTGAAAGACAAAATTTTGGCCCTAAAACACCGATTTTTTTTGTATTTTCCGGACCCAATAGACTTCGGGGGAAACCCAAAAGGGGGCCCGGAATGGCCCGAGCTGGGCTCCCAAACGCCAAATGAGGTTTTGTCCGGCCCAGAAAGCCCGGCTTTATCTGAGGGACCTTCTAAACAGCCGGGGGGATTCATTAAAGACAAACCATCCTGTTTTTCCCACAGATAATGTGGGTCGTTTGATTTTAATCAAAAATGAACCGGGCATGGATCTTAAATGATGTTTTTGGCCCCAATTGCCGAGGTAAACCGTTTTGGTTTCGGGGTTTTTTACTTCCTTTTCCTCCCCAAAAAACCCCGGGAAAATGGTCCTCTTGAAAAAATTTTTTTTAAAAAAATTGATCTTTTTCTTATTTGCAATTTTTTTCCCCAATTAAAAAACATTCATTTGCTGGTTTTGCTGTGAGGGGGGAAAAAAAAGGGGGGCCCCAAAAGGGTTTTTCAGGGAAAAAAAACCATTTTCCTTTTTTACTCACTTCTTTTTTTAAAATTTTTCATTGTCAATTTTTTTGGGGGTTTCATGTTTCCTCAAAATTTTTTTAATTTGGTGGTTTGAAGAAAAAAATATTTAAAATTTTTTTGGGGGTTCCTTTTTTGGGCTTTTGAGTTACGGGCAAAAAAATCAGGGGCCCTTTGGGAAAAAAAAATTCGGTTCTAAAATGGCTTTTCCCTTCACCATTTTTTAAAAGTGGTGAAAAGGGTTCTTTTAAAATTTTTTTTGGGTTTAAAGTTGCGTGAGATCAGCAAAAAATAAAGGCCCCTTTGGAACAGAAATGGGGCCCTTCTAAGTGGTTTTTTTCCCCCTTTTCAACAATTTTAACTTTTTCGGGAGAAAGTCATTTTTTATAATTTTTTGGGTCATGCTGCTTTGGGGAAAATGGAGCTTTTACTAAAAGGTCCTTTTCAAAAAAAATTTGGTTTTTTTTTAATGGGACATTTGTTCTTCCATTTTTCAAAAAGGTGGCTCGGGGTTTCATGTTTTAAATTTTTTGGGGGAAATTTTGTTTTGGGGACAGGCAGCTATAAAAGGTTTCCTTTTTAAAAAAAAATTTTTGGTTTTCAACAGAATTTTTTTCCTTAAAAATTTGGTAAAGGGAGGGGGCCAAGGGGGGATGGTGCTGCCCAAAAACGGGAATAGGTGGGGACACGGGAAATGGGTCACATATTGCAAAATGACTTGTTTTTGCAAGATTTTTTTAAACTTACCCTATCAACCCCCTTTATTGAGAAAACCCCATTTAATAAAATTAAAAAAGAGAAAAAAAGGGGACAGGGTTGGGTTTTCCACCCTTTTTTTTAAAAAATTTGGGGTTTTTTTTTAAAATTTAAAACAAACAAAAAAAATTTGAATTAAAAAATAGCTGGTAAAAAATTTTCCTCTAAATTTGGTACAAGGGGGGGTACGGGGAAAACCTTTAAACCGTTGAAAGGTTTTATTAAGAGGACATGGAGTATGGAACACGGAAAGAGAAAAATTAAGAAAACCATTTCCTCCGCAGGGTTGGTAAATAAAAAAAAGAATGCCAAGATAAAGGGCACCGGGGTTTGAAAACAGGAGCGTTAACTACCGGGGAAATTTTTTAAAGTAAAATTAAATTTGGCCCAAAACCCATACGGAGGGGCAAGCGCTCCCCCAAGTTTTTGGGAAACTGTGAAATTTGGGGGAAGGGCCCGGGGAGTTCTCAAACTTCCGTTTTCAAAAACTCCCTTCAGCACGAAATTTTTTCTTTGGCTGCGCCCTCAGGGAAATTTTAAACCCTGTGTGTTAATAGAGGGGAGGACGCCGGGGCCTGGGCTCTCCCCGCACCCAAACTTTTTAACCCCGGGCCCCTGGGCCAATTGTTTTGGGGCCCGGGGAAACGGGTATGGGTTCAATGTCCAGTAAAACTAAAATGGGGGGTTAAAAAGACCCCCTTTTTTCCGGCCCTTTTTTTATGTGGGGGGTCATGAAAGGTTTTGGGGGGCTATGCTGGGGCCCCCAGGACAGGTTTGGACAATGTCCAGTAAAACTAAATGGTTTTGAAAAGACTCCTTTTTCCGGGAAAATTTTAAAAAATTTTGGGGGTAATGCGGTTTGGGGCCATGCGGGGCCCGGGACAGGTATAGTCAATGTCCATTTGAAACTAAAATGGGGGTTAAAGGGGACCCTTTTTCCGGCATTTTTAAAAAACTGGGGGTCATGCGGGTTTGGGGGTTAAATGCGGGTTTTCCAGGAAACAGGGATTTTCAATTTTCCATTTTTAAAAGTAAGATGATGGTTAAATAAATACTGTTTTTGGGGCACTTTTTAAATTTTTTTGGGGTGAGGGCGGGATTAAGGGTGGGGCTGGGGTTAAAAGGGAACGGGGAAAGGAAATGGTTTTTTTTTTATTCTGTGGCTTTTTATAACCTAATTGTTTTTCCCTTAAGATGTAGCAGGGACCCATTTGACTTTTTGTGGATTTTTAATTTCCACCTTTTTCCAGCCCTGTTTGGGTGAAAAAATTGAAGGTTTTGTTGCCCCCCTTTGGACTTTAAGGTCACGTTCCTAATCAAATTTGCTCACTATCGAAAAAAATTATCGATGGGGGGCCGACTATCGACTACCCACCCGATGTCGATACCCCAACGAAATCGCTCAACCTAGCCCCTAAACCCTTTTTCTTTGGGGGCGGATAAGCGGGGAAGCGGGTGTTTCCGTGTGGGGGTTTGGGGGAATCTCTCTCCCGACTGCCCCTCCCTTTTTGAGGGGGGGGAAAACCCGTACGGGGACACTACCCCATCATTTTTCCCTCCTGGGCCCCAGGGGATAAAAACCCGCCCCAAAAAGCAAATTTACTGAAAAAAACCACGGGGACCCGAAAATGACGTCTCATCAACACAGTTTTTTTCCCTGGGGCCCCCGACATTCTGCATTTTTTGGAGTTGGGGCCCTACAAGAAAACGGGCCCACTGAAAGGGGAAGTTGCCGCCCGGCCCGGGGGGATTTTTCCCCCGTTTGGGACCGGTTTCCCTTTTTCCCCCCTTAAATAATCAGCGTTTGGGGGCCGTCAGAAAACAAAATTTTTCCATTTTTTGGCCCTCTTGATCTTTTGGGAAATCCCTTCTGCCCCCCAAAAACCCACATTTTGTCATAAAAAGGGGGTCTTCAAAAAAAATGGATTTTTCCACATTTTGGTGGTACACGAAAAGACTTTTGGAGGGCCCTTTCGCTTCTTTGTTGGGGGAATGTTTGACAATGAGGGGTTTGCCCAACATTTGTGGCCTGGGATTTTGAGGTTTGGGGGAGGTAAGACTGTGGATGGGGGTTTTGCTTTAAAACCACAAAAGAAAACAATTGGCGACACTGGTTCTTTCCCCTGGTTTTTACGGGGCCCAACCGAACCAGCGAGGATAAGCCGTTTGATCCTGCAATTGAAGATCCACGGGCTTGCTTTTGTCTCCCACCTTTGGAAGGGGGCCCCTTTCCCTCTCGTACCTTCCCTCCATGCCCCTAAAACCCCTCTTTGTTTCGCTTAAAACCTGCTTTGCTTCCAAAGTTCGGGAAAGAAAAAAAATTTAAAAAAAAAAGGAAAGGGATTTTTTGAAAAGCCCTCTTATTAAAAGGGACGGAAAAATCACAGCAAATTCTTAAATCCCTTTTAATTTTCCAACACCCAAAAAAAAGGATTAGAAAACAGAAATTTTTTCTATCAAAAAAACCTTGAAATGCGGCTGGGGGAAAAAAACCGTGGGGGGGACAACATCAACCCAGTTGTTTTCCTTTCAGCCCCAAAGGATTTACAACTCCCCCATTAGGATTTGGGAAATTTAATAGTTTTCAAACAAAATATCATAAAGTGCCAATTTGCGCCAAAAGAATCCCACCGGTGGGGAAAAAACCCTACTAAAAAAGTTACACGGGGGGGAGAAATTGCCGTTTTTTGCAGAAAGGGCAAACGAGAACAGTTACTAGAAAATGTTTTATCAAAATGGCGTACAACGGGGTTTTTTTTGAAAAAAACGGGGGCCCCGACCCGTTAAAAACAGGCAAAAAAAAGTTATAGGGTTAACAAAAGGGGTTTTTTGCATCGGGGGAATACACCAACAGTTACTAAAAAAATTTCTAGAACCCCCAAATTTAAGAAACGTGGTGGCTCTTTGAAAAAAAAAGGGGAAACAAAACTTTAAAACAGCTATTTAAAAAGTAGTTTGAGCGATTTTTTATCGAAAAAGGGTTTTTGAAAATCGGCAAGGTTTTTTGGTGGATCGAAAATTTCCAGATCTTTTCCCAAAAAATTAAGGTTAAAAATTGGCACCCATCTTTTTAAGTTTGGGGCCTTTTTCGGGGGTTTCCCGGAAATTTTTTGGGCGG
>JAODAL010049838.1:0-27865 GCA_025379985.1 Phyllomedusa bahiana | reverse complement strand
ACCTTGGCGAAAAAAGGATGAGTATGATGTACTGTTCTTTATAAATATGCAGCTCACCACCTTGTGAGGTAGAGATTTGTGAATGGCTATCGCAACACCTCTACTTTTCGAACCGGAAAAGTTGGCACAGTACGGATGAGGAAAATACCGGTTTCTGAGAACCGGGGTCGAGTCTACCTTGAAGTGGGTTTCCTGCAAACACAGAATCTGAATATGTTTACGATGGAAATGATACAACACCTGGGACCTCTTCAATGGGATATTGAGGCCCTTGGCGTTAAAGGAGGCTATACCGAGGTCTCCTATCTGTAGCCCCAGGGGTGGAAATGAGGGACCAAGACCTGAGACCCGCACTAGTCCGAGAGAGGAGAAGGAGAGAAGAAAAAAAAAGGGGGGAGGGGCAGGAGGTTAGGGAAACTCTAAAGCAGGAAAAAACACCCTGCGGAGTACACTAACAGAAAAATGCTTAGCAACCAGGGAGTATTCCAGGTTAGAAAAAGGGGGGGGGGACCGGGAAGCTCCCAAACATATTGGGGGTAACGTAGAAGACTAGCAGGTCGCTAACTAGCTCCCGACGCAAAATGAATACGTGGGGATACGTGTCGATATCTGGCCAAAGAGAGGAAAACTATAAGGGAAACACAGCTTAAAGGAACAAAAGCTGGGTTTGGGACAGCATGGGGGCGATGAAACAAAAAACAAAGGGATGGGATGAAACCGCCTTAAAGGGATTGAAGACAGCTCTTAAGGAGGGGCAGATTGGGGAGCAGTTGTATCAGTAATCAGGTACGTTTTACGCTTGAGAGGAGCTTTCACCCTCTGACTTCGAGGCGGGAGACCGGAAGAGTCCTGTCGTTGAACAGCTGGTAGGACGCCAGCAGGAGACTTCTTTGAAGGGGAGACGAAATGGAGGGCCACTCTAGTAGGGAAACGTCTGGCAGTTGCAAGTCCCGGAGAAAGGCCGGAAGATCATCTGGGGACCGCAGAGTGTAGGTGTATTTCCCCTGGCGAACAATGAGGGAGAACCGAAAACCCCACCTATACTGAATGTTATTTTCTTTAGGATGTTAAGGAGTGGTTTAAGCATGGCACGTTGGGCCAACGTGTGACGGGACAGATCTGGAAAGATTTGTAAGGAATGTCCGTGGTGTGAGACATGTCGGCCTCTGTGGAGGCGCTGCATAATCTCCTCTTTAAGGCCAAAGAAGTGAATGCGGCATATCACATCTCTCAGGTGCAGAGGGTCATTGCTAGCTGGGCGCAAAGCTCTGTGTACCCTGTCTAGTTCACTGTAAGTGTCCAGAGGCCGATCCAGGATGTCGTTGAAGAAGGTAGAGATGGTAGAATATAATTCTGACGCTAGTACTGTTTCCGGGAGACCTCGTATTCTAAGATTATTTCTGCGGCCTCTGTTTTCAATATCGTCTAAGTGTTGTTGCAGATGGAATAATTGATTGGAGTAGCATTGGACTGTAGATTGTAGGGTATAAAAGGAGGATGCAGATGTCCTGAGCTTGCTGTAGGGTATCCACTCTAGTAGAGAGCGACGAGAGATCGGAGCGGAGGTTGGCAGCGAGTAGGTAGATGTTGAATCAATAGCTGGAGGTCCTCATAAGTGACAAGTTTAGCGCCAGAGAGAACTGTGGGGACAGCTTGTGGCAGAGCGGGGCCGCTGTGAAGGGTGCCACCAGGGGTGTCAATGAGTTGACCATGTACAGGAGGAAGAGAAGATGGCGACAATCCAGAGGGACTAGTACGAGAGATCAAGTCCGGAGACATATGAGTGTTGCTGATATTGCTGAAACATTCCGACAAGTCGGAGAGAAGATGAGAGGCACCCTTGGTGGACAAAACATGGGTCCCATGGGAGGGTGACAAAGAGCCATGGGTAGGACGTTAAAGCCAGGAGGAGCCGGTCGACCAAGCAGGTGATGCAGTGAGAACCGTATGCTGAGGGGCATGCGACCCGTCTCGTGGGGTCCCCGGAGGAGGATTTGACCAAGATAGATTTGTAGAGCCATGAGGGGAGCCCTGGCACAGGCTGGCGGATCTCGGGGATGCACCATCAGGCGGAAGTGGCCAGCTGGTTTGAATGCCAGAAGGTCCTCCTGAGTCGTCCTCTAGAGGCAGGCTAAGAGGGGGACCTGTTCCCATAATGGAGTCCTGTACCAGACTTTGTGTGGCCAGGGTAATGGGACCAGAACAGAGTCCTGGAAGTCCATGGGCTGAGGAAGTGGGTGAGCCCAGGGTGCCCCTAGGCCCGCTGTTTGAGGCCTTTATAGCCGCGGGTGGTCCCATTGATAGGGTGAGGGATGGGGGCTCAGAGGGAAAGTGGATTTGAGAGTCCAGGGATCCAGTGCAGCACCCCACACCCGGTACCTCGGAGCTCTTGACAGAGCATGGTGGCTCACTCGTCCTCGTGCCGGCCATCTTGAAATGGCGTCCAGCAGGGCCGCGGGAGTCATCACTGGAGGAGGCATCCGCTCGCATCTGGTTAATGGTAGCCGGGACTTCGGTGAGGTCAGCTTGTCGCGGTGTCGGCAAGCACATTGACGGCACCACTGCCGAAGCGGGTGTCGCGGTCATATCCGTTGCGGGTTCCGGCTCATCCCGCGCGCCCTCTGGACCGGAGGAGGATCGCGCTGGGAGAGGCTGCAGGCCCGCCAGGAGCTCTTCCGTTGCCAAGGAGGGTGCTGGTAGAAGCGGAGAAGCCGGGCTCACCGCGCGTTCTGTAGCCGCGGATGAATCCATGCAGCGGGGTTGTCGGGACTTCTCCTCTGGATCCCCAGGGAACTTCAGCGGAGAGGGCCGCAGAGCCCGCTGATCGACGGCAGTGGTCACGGGAGTAGATGCAGATGAGGAGCTCACGGGTATCCCGGTTCCCTTTCTCCAGTGGCTGGAACGGGTAGCGGGGAGGTCAGGCTGTGAGTCGGCCGCTTGAGGGGTAGCTTCAGCCATGCAGGTTAGGCAGCCATCTTGCAGGGCTCCGCTGCTGCCGGTGTCTTCCATGGGCATTAGCACCGCGAATCGTCCGAAGTAGCGGGAGATATCACCCTAACTGGGCTTCGGGGTAGGCACAGAGTCCTTCGTTCCTTTTTCATAGAGGTTTTCCCCATGTTAAGAGTAGAAAAAGGGTCAGATAAAGAGGCAAATGTGCGGGAGCTCTGGAAGGTTGCTGCCTCACACAGGCATGTCAAGCCACGCCCCCGGAAAAAGAATGCTTTTTAACATGTCACACAATGATTGGTGCATCGTATTACAACACAGCCTACTGCAGACAACCAACAAGTGAAATGGAGCAGAGATGCAGGGGCATAAGGTGTACATGTTTGAGAATGACGATGTAAGGGTGTACAGGGCAGGGCTGAACAGGAGGATGAAGGGGCGGATGCAGAAAAGTTCTAGATTGCAACTGCAATTGATTCTGGGACTTGTAGGAAAGATGTGCTGGAGAACTACTGACCCTCCCACAAACAGGAAGTTTCACTGATCTTATGATAGATGAATAAGGAGACAAAAGAAAATAAAAGAAACACAGGTAGCACAATATCTTTTATTTTCCCATAAATGCTGTTTATAGTTTTCTATTAAATCATTAAACTCCCAGATAACCCCTTTCATTTGTTGCACCAAATTTCATTGGTCCTGAGGGCAGTAGGGGACATGAAAGGTCTGTTCTATACCTAGTGCATTTGTCACTTCTCTCATGACCTCCTCTGTGAAGTGTGTTCCTCTATTGCTTTCTATTGTTTCAGGAAGTCCAATTCAACAAACAAGTTCTCTAATCAGCTCCTGGACAACCTAATAAAAGGTCTACAGAAACAAGGATGTATCTTGTTGTTCTTGGGCCATTATGGCAATGGAATCATGTTCTTCTTCTTCTATCTTCTCTATGTATATCCTCTCCTTTTTCATGATCTACATTCAAGGGTAATAAGGTGTCAGGGTTTAGGCTTTATACCAGGTCAGTGTGACATTTGGGGCATCAGCAATGCACACATAGAGGCACAGCATGGAGCTGAGTCGTGCTTGCACCTGAGAGAGAATGCCATGCACATCATGCGGTGTGTGTACTGTAATGGAGTAGTCTAGTACAATCTCTGAGGCTTTGTGTGGCAGTACTTGTACTGCAGTGACTTCCTGTATACCTGCGGGGGCTCCTTTTGCCACTAGATCTAGTATGGCTAAGTAATACGATATTGGTCTTTGTGACTGTGTAAGAGCTGCCGTGGAATGACCAGCTATTTCAGTGCAGTACAGTGAGAATGACTTGTCATAGTCAGGTGTGCCCAGAGCAGATAAAGAGGAGAACTGTGTGCTCTGGCAGGTCTGGAACTTGTCAAGTGCCTCATCTGTCAGTGCAAATGGTTGTGAAGTCAAACACTGGGATAGAGGATGCATGAGCGGAGAGAGTGAGTGTATTCAGGGTCTACAGCATGATATCAGGAATGTCCTGAGCTAGGCCAGATTCCCGGGAGAGGCCTCTAGTCAGGTGTCTGTCGTTGGCTGACAAACAGTGTGTTACGGGTGTCCCTGCGACCAGGGCCGTCTTAATAGCATTATGGGCCCCTGGGCAGAGCTGTGTCCTGGGCCCCCCCAACCAACGCAATTACTCACAGGAACAAATATGTACATTATCAATAAATAAAAGTGATCAAAATTACTGCATACCACAAAATCCGAAAAAGTCCCCTCACTCGGTACATAGGTGGGAAAATAGTTATTGGTCACGGGAAAAGGGCGCTGCGGCAAAAAAAAAAAGTTGTTTTTTTTAAAGCACTAAAACATAACCAAAACAACACATTTTTTTTTTTCCGGAAACATTCTCCTGCGAATATAAAAAAACATTCATTTTTTTCCAAAAAGAGTGAACGCCTAAAGAAAAAACCCCCCACAAACTGGGAAAGGTGTTTTTTCCATTTAACCCCCAGTAAAAACATGGTACGTCTTAGCTTTTAAAAAGAAATCTTGCCCCATAAAAAACAAGCCATTATGGGAAACCATGAAATTTGGACAGAATGCAGCTGACTGTTTTAGGGCCCCACTAAAAAGCAGGTCATAAATAGGGCATTCCATGCACCCAACTTTTGGCTGGAAAAACCACTTTAAAAAGTGTTTACCTTTCCACATAATGGCCTGAAATGCCTAAAAAATATGTTCGACAGTTCTAGGCCCCGGGGCCCCCCCCCCTCCCTCCTCGGGAAAACGGGGCGCATTACAAAGTGCCCCGGTGCTATGTAATGTGCCCCCGGGTGGATACGGGGGCGATTTAAAAATGTATGAATGGGGGTTTGCCTATATCGTCGAAAAAGGGCACCCGACACCTGGCCGCCCCTTTACATGTCCCCCCTGTAAGTCTAGTAGATAGAAAAAAAAAGAAACTTTTCAGAACTTTTAAAGCAATTACATACCACAACCTACATGCCAAACTCTCCCCTTTTTGGGGGGGGGTCCCGCTATTTGGGGGCCCCCCCGCCCTCCCCGGGGGGGTTGGCATTTCCCCGCCGCCTGCGGCGGCGGGGGGCCTTTAATTACCCGGCCGGGGTAGCGCTGGTTGCGCTACTCTTGGCCGGGGACCGCTCCTACGGCGGGGTGCGCGGCCGCAGGGCCGCTCCCCCGCCCGGGTTCATGTGCGGGGAGGGGCAGGAGGGATCCTCCCTCCTCCCCCCTCTCCCTGTATGTACGGCGCCGGTGTGTGCGCCGTACATACAGGTCAACGGCGCGGGGGAAATGACGCGCGGCTGCAGGGGAGTGACGGGGCGCCTCACTTCCCCCTGCGCCGCTGAAGAGATCGGGCAGGGGCTGGCCGCGCTGCGGGGCCTGGTAAAAGGGAAATGGGTTTTATTATTTTATTATTTTTAGCTTTAGGGGGGTCTACCGGCTTAAAAAGAGGGGCAATACTGGCAACAGAGGGGGCCTACCTGGCAAGAGGGGGCATACCTGGCAACAGGGGGACATTACCTGCAACAGAGGGGGCACTACCTGGCAACAAAAAGGGGGACTACCGGGGAAAAAAAGGGGGCATACCTGGCAACCAAAGGGGGCACTACCCGGCTAAAGAGGGGGCAATCTGGGTAACAGGGGGGGACCTACCTGGCAAAAGGGGGACACTACCTGGCAACAAAGGGGGCACTACCTGGGTAACAAGGGGGCACTACGGCTAACAATGGGGCATACCGGCTAACAGGGGGGCATACCTGGCTAACAGAAGGGGGCACTCCTGGCTAACAGAGGGGGGCACTACCTGGCAAAAGATGGGGGGGACTACCTGGCAACAGGGGGGGCCTGACCTGGGCACAAAGGGGGCACTTCTGGTAAAAATGGGGGCACTACCTGGTAACAAAAGGGGGGGGACTACCGGCAAAAAAGAGGGGGCCTACCCCGGCTAACGATGGGGGCATACCTGGTAACAGATGGGGGCATACCCGGCAACAGGGGGGGACACCTGGCAAAAAGGGGGGCACTACCTGGCAACAGAGGGGGGGATAAGGCAACAGATGGGGGCAACCGGGAAAAAGGGGGACCCTCTCCTGGCAACAGAGGGGACATTCCTGGGAAACAAAGGGGGCACTACCTGGCAACAGATGGGGGGGACCTACCGGCTGACAAGGGGGGGACCTACCTGGCTAACAATGGGGCACCTACCTGGTAAAAATGGGGGGGCCCCACCTGGCAACAAAAGGGGGGGATTACCGGCTACAAATTTGGCTCTCCCGGCTACAGAGGGGGGATCACTTGGCACAAGGGGGGGATTACCGGCCTTAAGGGGGACTACGTGGTTATGGGGGGTCTACCTGGTATAAGGGCATCTACCCGGCTTTCTTCCAAACCGTTTTGCAGTTTGGGGGAGGGGTGTGGCTTTTTTGGAAGGGGGGGGCATACCAACAAAATGGGCGTGTCCATGCAAATTTTTGTCGCGGGCGCTATGCGCCCGCCCCCCCTAAATTCTCCCGTTTTTCATTTACGAAATTTGGAACTATGACCACAAACCCCCCTTTTCAGCCCCCCAGTCACCATCTTGTGCTGCCAGGCCAATCACCACAATTCATAAGTTAAATAGTTGTTGGTGGGCCCGGGCCCTTGGGGGCCCAAAAAAGGGTGACTGCCAATGCAGTTTTATATGGTTACTGTGTGCCCCGGCCTGAGGGCCCAAAAAAGACGAAACATGATGGAGAGGTTGTAGGATCATGGGCAGCCATCCCGTCCCCCAAAACTCATATAAAACGCATGTGGGCAGTAGCCCTCCTGGCCGGTCACTGTCCCCCCCAGCCTCTCTTTTTATAGTAATAATATGGCAGTTTTTTGTTTTGGTAAGAGAGGGGTGGGGACAGGAAGGGGCGGATGGGGGACTGACCACATGCAGTTGTTTCATGATAACCATTCCTGTCCCCCATTCAATGGCGGGGGTCAGTGTATCAGGTCACTGATCCCCTCCCCTTCCAATAAACCATGTTATGTTGGGGCACCAGTCTGTACCTTGTTGATGCGCTGATTTACAAGTAGACGGGGGGCTGCTGCTGTGCACTCTGGGGCAGACCCCCCGGGAAGACGGGCGAGGAACTTTTAACTTGCACCGACTTACGCAAAACTACATTTCCCAGCTCCCGGGGGGCGGGGGGGGTGTCATCGGGAAGTGCCACCTTCCACTGCCTTGCCGTGCCTGCGCTTTACTCTCCACAGCGCAGGGCGGCGCGGCAGTGAAGTAAAGCAGGAGCAAGACAGCGATGCTCTAAAACTACTATTGAGCCGGGACCTTGCTCACTAGGAGTTCACAGCATCACTGTCAGGGCCCCTGTTTACTTCACTCCCCCCCGCGCGCCCTGCGCTGTGGAGAGTAAAGCGCAGGGCCACAACGTCCGGTCACAGAGCCCCTGCTCTACTACTTGATTGCCGCACAGCCCTGCCTGCGCTATGAATAGTAAGTGCAGGCAGGCGAAAAGTAACGCCACTGGGTCTGAGTGCTTACATTCATTGGGCAGGGTAGGTGGGGCCCCTGTGCTCGTTGGGCCCCCGGGCAACCGCCTACCTTGCCCAATGGAAGAGACGGCCCTGCCTGCGACCCCCGTGTCGGGTCGCAGGCACACCCACAACGCCGCAGCGTGCCCTGCTGCGGCCGCTGCCGCAGCCCAGCGCTCGGGCTGCGGACACCCTGGCGGCTCGGGATCCCACGTACCTCACCCCGCTCCTGTTTCCGTCCCGCGGCGTGGCACTGCAGGAAAATTTAAAGGGACAGCACGCAGGTGACTGGTCTCACCTGGTGCTGACCCTATTTAAGCTCTACCCCTTCCTGGGCACATTGCCGAATCGATAGTGCCCTGTGCCTAGAGAGGAAGCGTTCCAGAGTGTCTTGTTCTGATTACCGTGTACCGTACCTTCTGCCTCCGTCCCTTGACCATGTACCACTGCCGCCTGCAGCGACCTTCTGCCTGTCCCCGACTATGAGCCTGCTTTGCGATTTTGTACCGTGCTACACCTCGGCTGCCACCGCAAGCAAGTCACGTCAGGGGTAGCGACCTGCTAGTAATCCGCCGCAGCAAGTCCATCCCGCTTTACGGCGGGCTCTGGTGCAAACTGGACCTACTTAGACTCCGCTCCCTGGCGTGGCTTAAACCATCGCTTGTGGTGGTTCAGAGGATCCACTACCATACCCGTTACACAGTGTCCGAGGAAGGTGACTTTTGTCTGGGCAAACTGTAGACTTGTTTTGAGGATTTATACCCTTAACATCTCCTTAGGCTTCCTTGCCAGGTCTCGTTTCAACCCCTTTGCCACCTGTAAAAATCTATCTGGTCTAGCTTTGGTCACTCTATCCCTTATGTATCTTTATGGTCTGTCTATAAAAGCTGTTCCCAGTATCCTAAAGTCCAGTTTAACCTTTGGGAAATACCCCATATCTCTCCATTTCATCTGTGATTTAGCATAACATTTTAAACTGTTTCCAACCCTCCCCAACCTTCCCTTTCCATTCTCAAAGTTTAATGGGGCTCATATACCTGTTCGAGAATGTGACTGGTGGAGACGTCTGTTTCGTTTCTGGCAGGACGTTAGGTCCATCCATGTATGGTGGCTTGTATATGAGCCAGTAACTTGGCATAGCTAACTGGTCTCCTGGAATCCATGAACTGTAACTACATAGTTTGTGGCACTGTGGACAATATCTGGTTTCCTCCCGTACATCCTTCATCTACCAATATCCTGAGGAAACATGACTAGCACTACTGTCACCCTTCTACACACTGTATCCAGGGTCTTGAATGATGTGGGTGTCCCATAAATTGAACGAGTCTCCCTCCAGTCTGGGTTCTGGGTGTCACATACTCAACAGGTCAACCCAGCCTATTATAGGGTGGTGGCTTCTTTCTGAAGTTATGGGGTCCATCTTTTGTTGCCTTCTTTTCTTTCTTTTCTTTTTCCCTCATAACATTCATATAATATATGGTCACCTCTACTGGTCTCATCCATTCAGCATCAATCCTTCCATACCTCAGACAAGTCGTATTTACAAAAAAACCCTCTTTGTTACCTTCTGAAGTTTTTCCACTTATCCTCATCCAGGCTACCCTTTTGGTCATTCCCACTCTCTTCAGTAATTTCTGGTTTCTCTTAACTGCCTACTTTCCTTCTTTCTCTTGTACTATGGTTATTACAGTCTTTCTTTTTTTTTAAACTGTGTTATTTGCATTTTTTAATAATACAGTCATTAACATCAAAATAAAACTAGTGGAAAAAAGGAGGGAGGGATAAGGAGAAGGGAAAAGACTTTGCCCAATAACTCGTTCCTGTCATAGTACAGTCCACTAGGTCTGGCTCACACGACACTTTAACACCCTAATGGGTTAATTCACTATACCCTATGGTGTCATCACCCTCAGCTACCTCTTCCTCCTTCAGACAAGATCCAAGCTCTTATCATTTCGGCACAGCTAGCCTACCTATCTAGTTCCACCCATCTTGAATAAGATCTAGTCATGCTATCTCGAAGGTATATGGGAAATATATACCAACATATACTAAAGGATATTTTATTTATTGGAAAATTCTGTACATACAGGTGAAGTAGTAAAGCAGGCAGGTAAACGCAGACGTTTCGGACAGCACTCTGTCCATGTTCACGCTGTTTAGTCAGTGGGCAGTTCTACAGCTTCAGGCACTAACCTCCTGTTTAGGCTGTGGGAAATTCTATAGTTTCAGGCCCCCCCAAACTTTTGTTTTATTTTATCTTCCCCGGGGGGAAATAATATATATGAGTTTTGCAATCAGGGGAGAAATGGAAGGCACTAAGATCATACTGAAGAAATTTCCTCTTTTCCCCTGATCGCTTGGTCCTTCCCCCAAACAAAAAGGGGTTGATGAGAGGTGCAGATCAAGTAAAACATGGCCAAAAAAATTGGAATATAAATTGGGAAATTTTTCCAACCTATGAAAACCTCGAAAAAGGGCGGGGGGTGTATAATGAAAGCATGGCACAAATATGGGAGGCGCACGTTCCAAGACCCTTGAATTGGCTTCACTAGAGGCCACCCGAAATACGCCCAAGAATCAGGAATAAAGCAAATGATGAAATAGACCCAAAAACCCTAAAATGAAAAAACCACCGCAAGCCTAATTTTGTTGAAGGAAAATACGGGCGGGCCAGTTTGGCCACGGCCATGTGAACCCCGTAGCATGCTGGTGACATGGTCAAGCAGAATGACACCTTTTTTCAAGGGGGTAATGGTATAAACAATACCGCTGCTTACTGATGGCCAACACTCCGTATGTGTTACAGCCATTTTGTTAGTTTTTAGGGTTCTTAGGGGTTACAGATGGCGACATTTCGATCAAAACCCCCCGCCGGAGCAGGCCGCTCCATAAGAGCAAAAGAATGGATCATAAACAACTGGGTGAGGCAGGCCTCGGAGTAAATCTTCGTAGAGTTGAACCAGAGGATCCCCAACATCTTTGGTGTGGTAGAGTTCAACAAGCCTAAGTCAAAAGGGAACAACTGAGAAAAAAAAAACATGGGCTGAGGAGGCTTCGCTTCCTGATAATATAGAAGGGGAGGTTTCCAAAGCGATTGAAAAAAACCCACTGTAGGAGCGCGAGGTGGGGGAGAGATGTTCAAGGGGGGGACCCCAAAGAAAAAGTAAACCCGGAAATAAAGGAGGAATTCTGCTGAACAAGCCCTTATCGCCCCTTTCATGGAAGATCTCGTGAAGAAACATGACCCCATCATAAATGACCCACAGAATTAAACCCTTGTGTTACCTAAAAAATGTCCTTTCTAGGTTTTCCTCATGGAGAAAAAAAGAGTATGTTTTTAAGGACCTCAAAAAGTGGGCTTCCAGTTCCCTCTTCCTGTTCAGGCTTTGGATTTTCTAATTTCACTCCCACTTCCTGCAAAGGTGGTGGAGGGTTCTACGCTTCATTTTTCCCACTTCTTTTTTGGCGTGGGGGTTCTACGTTCCTCATTGTTGCTGCTAAACACAGATGGAGGAGGTTTGGCACCTAGGGAAGTTGTGTAAAAAGCAGAAAAAAAAAAATTGGTTATTTTTCTTTTGGGAAGCAAAATCAAAACGCAGTTATTTGGAAATAGTCTTTATTTACCACCCCTTTCATTTTTAAAAGTAATCAATTTGGTGAAAATACCCCTTTAACATGTTCATGATATTTCTGTGGTGTAGATCCCAGTTTTGCTTTCCTCTCTCTAAAGAAAACTACCCTTCCATAGTTCTATTGTTTAAAGCACAACTCCACTCTGGGCAAAAAAATTCGAATTACACATTTTTATTTCACTAATCCTGTTTTTCTGGGGTTTTGGAAATTTTTGGTACGGGAGTTTTGCAGTTTTCGGTTATAGACTCACTCTGTTTTTTTAAAGCAGTCATCAAAAGAACAGTGCAAAAATATGGGAGGGATTTAACTTGCTTAACGTGGGCTTTACATTCTGCAAAAAAAATCAAATTTTGCAAAAATTTCAGTGGTAACTTTATAACCCTAGTAAATGTTGAGGAGTGAAGTAGAAGCTGCAGGGATGCCCCCCATGTGCCACTTATAATACTGGTGTTATCTTATGTGGTTGATGGGCTTTTGGGCCCCCTTGGGCCCCAGGGGCGATTTGGGGAAAGTTAAAAGTTTTATGGCTTTGGGGCTGGTTTTGGGAAAAAAAAGGAAAAAGAAAACTCACAGGAAGAGCACCCCGGAGTCACTGGGTTAAAATGCATAACCTCAAGTTAGGTTTAATGGTACCTACCAAAAATTGGGAACTTTATGGAGGAAAATACAGTCTGCCAGCCTTGTACACTGGTGTCTACACTTATGGGTCACTGTATGGAGGGAATAAAACAGCTGCAGAACCTTTTACATGGGGTTACCACTATAGGTCATTAGGAGGTTATTACATCTGCAGGGAGCCTGTGTCGCTGGTGTCTACCCCTATGGTTTCCTTTAGAAATACAGTCTGCGGGAGCCTGTTACGCTGGTTTCCCACTATAGGTCCTGTATGGAGAATAAAGTCGCAGGCCTTGTACAGGGGTGTCTCCCATTTTTGGGTCACGTAGGAGGTAAAAAAAACAGTCTGCAGACCTTGTACACGGGTGTCTCCTTTTTTGGTCACTTTTGGGAGGTAAACACGTTGCGAGCCTTGTCCTGGGGCCTCCACAAAGGGTCCGAATAGGAAAATAACATTGGCAGACCCTTTTTCAGGGTGCTCCACATTTCACTGTTGGGGGAAAAAAATTCAGTCTCGACCCGTGTACCGGGTGCCTCCCACTTTGGGGGGGTTTGGGTTAAAAAGTCTGCAGGGGCCCCGTGTAAGGGTGTCTACCACTAAATTTATTTATGGGGGAATTAAACTTTGCAGAGCCGTGTACCAGTGTCTACCACAAAATAATCCTTATGGATCTAAACAGTCTGTGAGCCTTTTACATTGGATCTACCACTTGCCCCCAGCCAAACAGCAGAGCCCGTTAAATTTAAAACCCCCCCTTTCCCAAAAATTCGCTAGCAAATTGTCAATCCCCCCCTTGTCCCATAAATACAAAAAACACTACCAAATTAATACAAAGACGTTTTGGGCCCACAGCAGCCATTTTATTAGCAAAATAAAAACAAAAAAATTTTTGTATTTTAAATCATAATTTTATACAATTTAAAAATTTAAAATATCTGTAAACATTACAAAAAAAATCCCAAATGAAAACCCGGGTACCAAAACAAGGGAAATAACCTCCAAACCATTCCCACAAACGGGGTATGGGCCATAAACTAAAGATTGCGCCAATAGTTAAAGATTTTGACCATTAACCCAGCCCACCCCCGGGGTTGGGGGCACAAAAAAAATACAAGGTTTTAATTGTTTTTGACTCCCCCGGGGCCCCTTTTCCCCGCAGGGGCCCCCCCTTCCCCCAAACGAATCCACCATCCACCGAGGGAAACGTCCTCCCATGACTCCCCCACACAACTATTTTTCCACCCCCTCCAAAGGGCCCCTACCACCGACAAGATTTTCCATGGAACTCAGACACAACACCCCTAATGGCCCTGAAGCTCTTTCTATTCCTTTCCTGGAGCCCCAGCGCCCCAAACTTCCCCCGCCATAAAAGGGACACCGTCATTTAACCCAAAAAATTTTTTCTAAGGGTTAAACTAGAGTGCCGACAAAAAACCTAACTGTTCCTTGCCACAAAACTTGACCTTCATTTGAGACTTGTTCAAACACATCATCAATTTGGCACCCCCCCCCCATAATTACAATACAGAGTCTGAACAAAAACTTTGGAAACAAACCACAAAAACCCCAAAAGGGTTTTTTTTCCCTCATCAATTTACTTCATACATGCCCCCAAATTATTGCTGCCTGCATGTCGAACCAGAACCTTGGGAGGTCTGTCTAGGTCAGCAAAGCGAAGCCCCTCCGGCACCACACCCGACCACATCAACCCTTCCCCTTTCCATAAAAAAAAATCCAATTTTTGGAAAGCCAAGCCCCCTCCCATTCGTTCCATGACGCATTTCAAAACCCCAATGGACATAAAACAAACACAGAAAAATAACAAAATAAACCCAAATTTTGGGGGCAAACAAAACAGAAAAACATATAGATTCCCCCTTCCTTTTTTTAACCAATTTCCCCGAAAACCCAAAACCTGCAGCCCCCAAGCTCCCAATCCCAAAAATGGGGGGGCCAAAACCTTTGGGGAACCAAACCCAGTCCGACATACAGCGCTTGAAGATGGCCGTAAATAGGTAGTGAGATAAAACGGAGCCATCATGGTAAAGAAGAGGGCCAGTCCCAACCCGTCTAATGAGCAAAAAATTCCTGCAAGAACTTCGCCGGGCATGACAATGCACCATGTACCTTCACCAACAAAACCCTCCTACCTCTGCCACACCGATAAATCTTTGCCCCGAAAAATAAGAAACTCCTTTTTATCCCTAAAAAAAAACACACCTCAGTAACCAGCCCGCCCCTCTGCATAATTTGGGAAACAAATTCACCTTTCAAAAAAGCTCAAAAAAAGCCAACGAAAGCCAACCGGAACGGCAGCCCAAAACCAAACCTCCCCAACCTCCCCAAAAAACTTAATCACTGGAAACTTCCTACCCTCACCCTACCCACCTGAATCTCGTGGAGCCCTCGCAAATTTTTTTTCCGAACCCCCAAACGTGGAACAAAGCCAAAAGCCAAAGTCGGATAAAAACAAGACATTCTGGACACCGACTAACCTTCTCAGCCCAAACTAAGCAACACAAAAAGGGCACCCCCCGTATCTATAAAAATACCCACCTAAAGAAGAAACCCCAACTTGCCTCGAGGCCAAACACCCCATATGCCGCCCAATATCTTTTGCTAATGACCCCCGATCAGATGCCGCCCTCAAAAGGGTATTTCCAAAGCGAGGGGCAAACTCACCCTTTTCCTCCCACAAGGAAAGGAGCGATCCGAAAAAATTGAAAAGAGAATCACTAATGCGTTCGAACTCCCCAAAACATACTCCCATACCCATGCATTCAAAAAACAAAATCTGAGGGCAAAAGCGTAACAACTACACAACAGAAGGAAGAAGCAAAATAGTGTTAATTGCCCTTTCCCCCTAATTATGCAGTGAAAATGAACCCCTTTTTCCCAAAACTATCCCCCCACATCTGTCTGCCACAAAAATTGGAACAATTTCCCAAAAAGCCAATTCTTCACCGAACGTATTTTCACCTGATGGGCCAAGTTCAGGCAAACCACCAGCCCTCAAAATAGCCCCAAAACCTTGTCCTGCCCCACATAAAAACCAACTCCCATTGGGCACTGGGGCCCCTCAAAAACATAGAGCACCGTTAAAGATCAATAATTTGTTTCAGACCAAAAGGTCCTCACGAAGCTCCTTTGTCAATCGAACAAAATGATGAGGGGCCCTGACACCAGCTACAGCCCTTGAAAAACAATGACAGAAAGCTCACCCCATCGGCATGATCAGGCAAGCAAAATTAAGTTTCCCCAACAAGGACTGAAGGTCCAGCAGGGTTAAGTTTTTCAGACAATATGACCTGCGAATATGACCTATCCTGCAGTGCCTCCAACTTATCATCTGGCAATCTGCATTCCATGTGCACTGAATCTATACAAATACCTAAAAAACTGAAACAAGCTGACAAGCTCATAGTGTTTTCCGGGACTAACTGTACCCCAAAACGCCCTGAAACTCACTCTATCGCTTGCAACAGGGACAAACTAACCGGAGAATCAGCAAAAGAAATTGTCCAGGGAGTAAATTACAGAAGATAATCCTGAAAAATCCCAAACCAGCCACTCCAAAAATGTACTGAACGCTTCAAAAAACGCACAAAAATTGGAACACCTCATAACAAGGCACCGGTCCATGAAATAATTCTTGCCCCAAGAACAACCCAACATAAGCAAACTATCCGGATGAACCGGCAACAAACGAAAAGCTGATCAAATCAAAGCCCCCTTCCATGTAAACACACCTGTCACGTACACACTCACCAGCACGTGACTGGGGGCCACTGTAATGGGGTAGATTTATCCCACTTTCGCCACCTCTCAAATCAGGTAGCAATCAAGCATAAATCGCACCACAAACATTTCCAGCACCCCAAGTTATCCGCTGCCACCACCTTCCTTCAATAATCAAAAAAAGGAATCAGCCGGAAGGAATCTGATTCCTAACAGATATTCTAAAAACACGTAAAAAATGCTTACAGGGTCACCTCACTGCTCTCCAGCAGCTACCAAAAAAAACACTCCTTCAAGGAAATGGATCCATACAGCGACAAGAACTAAACTTATTACTTGTAACTTTAATAAGAGAAAGTACAATGCTTACATAAACAAAATACACTAATAATGACTATGACATACGCATCAATACAGTTATGAAAATAAAAGGAATAAATGCTAAGAAAGATTTCACACTTACAAATGTTTCAGCTTTTAGATTCAAGGGGTATGGATAAAGAAAAATGGGAACACAGCTCAATCAGCAATTGAACCCCAGGCTATGAACACAGGAATGAGTCTGCCATGTGTTTTATGGCCCAAAACCTGTCCAGGTTTCCCCTCCTCACTCATATTGGCTACTCTTTACTGGCTGAAAATATAATGAGCAAGGGTGGACTTTTGTTGATCTTTATGAGGTGGTTGCTTACTATCCCCACAAGATGGCAATCACTGACTGCGCTTCTGCTGTGGACAGATCAATGACCTCTGCACTGTTATGCCGAATGATTTATATGGTTGGGGGGGGGGGGGGCCATAGGTGGGACCTTCCATCAGGTATCCTTGACAGCTTGCATACACAATTTTGGCAATAAAGCTTAATTAAATGAATACAACTGAGGTTATATAAACATTTGAGTAATTAAGGGCTGGGGTGAGGTTCTGCAGACCCATACTACAAATTCCATTCCCACAGGGGGGTGTTATTCTGAGCTACAGGAATGGTTTAATGACAATACAGAATACATATAATTTTCAGTGTACTACATTACACCTCCCTACATTTCACCTCCCCCTTTTAGAGTGGGCGTGGGGGACTGGCTCACCTGCCATCTCCTGAGCCCACCTCCGCCTCCGTACTCCCCTGGCGCAAGAGAAACTATCGGCATCACCACGCTCATGCCATTGTCTGTTCTTGAACTATAAACAACGGGTTGTGGAGGACTCCCGCTAGGCGGTTACACTACACAGGTTTACATGTGGGAACACTTACCTCTCAGACTTGGGTCTAAAGTCTTACACACTTCCAGACCCGGGGAATAACCTTGTCCACGATATCCCACAGTTTGGGCTTGTGATCCACAGCTTTGAAGAGGGTCCACCATTTACACTCCATGGGTTTGGATACACCCACAGGCAGGCAGGATCATATAAACGGGTTTGGATACACCCCCAACTGTTCATAACAGATCGACATGCATCATTGGGCTCAGGCACATCCACTGAGCTGTTGGTATCATGGACAACAGGCTCAGGGATGGCCATTCCCCACATTACCATCTGGGATACACCCTCAAGTTTAGATACATTATTATTGTC
Source organism: Phyllomedusa bahiana (assembly GCA_025379985.1). NCBI lineage: Eukaryota > Metazoa > Chordata > Amphibia > Anura > Hylidae > Phyllomedusa > Phyllomedusa bahiana. The sequence goes on along the minus strand of JAODAL010049838.1, from coordinate 10,335 downwards.
CATAACAGTCAGAGATACACCCTCAGGCTTGATAAATATATATTGTCCACAACAGTCTTGAGATATGCCTTCAGGCTTGGGATACATGATCATTGTCCATAACAGCCGAGTCATGCTGGCAACTTAGATACATGGGCACCCCACATTACAGGTCTGGGATATGTCAGCAAGGTCATACCAGATCCAAAGTATCTGTGGCTGGGATACATCTGGGGCCCACAACACAGCTGTATGGTAAAATGATGCTGGCCCTACCAGCCTAGACTACCGTAACATCCAGCCAACGGCTGAGATACATCACAGGCCTCATAACAGGCTGTGAATACATCCACAGCTTAGATACATCAGAGTCACAGCAATTATCACAAAACATCGTACAAGACATTTTCCTCCTCCAGTTTGCTGGGGGTCCTTGATAGGAGGAGGGGTGACATAGGGATAGTCCCTGTTATCCCCATGTGTTTCTGGCCACACACCATTGGGGCCTGCTATCAGGATTCCCAATTCTTTAGACTCTGGTTTGCCTCCCTGTTCCCATGGCACGGCCGTGATTATCATACTCCACAGGGGGCAGGGCTGTTTGGGCTGCAGCTCCTCTGCCCTGTGATCAGATAATGGAAGCATGTTGTGAGCTGTGCTGTCAGCAGAAGGAGGGTTGAGGGGGGCTGCCGACTCCTTCCATCCAACCTCGCTTGAAATATGATCTCTGCAGAAGATTTCCGCTGGGCTGGTTCACCGATACACAAAGCGAAGGCTTGCAGGCAACTCCTGACTATGGGTCACAGGCTGACATAAGGAACAGTCATATTGCACATTACACATATCAGTTGCATCCTTCATAAGTACACTCCACTGTCAAAATTTCCCTTCACATCCGGGCATTTCCCAGAATAATTTGCACAGTCTCTGTGGGGAGTCACTTATCTGGGTTGCTGGTGCCTTCGGAGGGCGATGCTGGTACGAAATTAAACTGTGCTTCTCCCCAGGTCCTGTACCCAGTAAAACCTGTGAGGGGATAGTAGCGGATAATCCCCCCCCCCAAAAAAAAAAATTTTTCTCTATCCCACAGCCAGCCTCCCCAGTCCAGAAAACCCGAGCCATTGGTATAGCAGAGGGACTCCTCCGCCAAATCCGGTGAGGGACATGGTCTTTCTGGAATGAATATCTTTAGCATCCACCATCTCTGGACGCACAACAGTCACCTCTGCCCACTGTCTTTGAAGCCCATGGTGAACTTTTTCTGGCCAACGGTGACAGGTTGAGGTTATGCTCTTCTCCTTCCTGCCTCCCCCAGTTATAAAATAGATTGATATGGGAAGGGTCTGTTACGGGGGGCCGTTGTGGCATCGGGGTACTCTCCACTTGCCTGGACAAGTGGCACTAACAGCCCCATTATGTTGCATGTAAATACATTTGCGCATGTCAGTCAATGGGCGTGTTGGCTCGGGGACCCTGGAGGAGTACTAGGGGGTGCCCAGATGATCGATGAGGAGGATAGGGGGATCCCAGCAGGCCTTATCTCTCCTCCAGGTGGACTTCAAGGTGTTCTCTGGGCTTCTCTTCTGGCAACCTGTTGGCAACATAGGGAGTCTGGCCAGTTCCGCCGCGCGCTATGGACGTCTTGGAGTTTTCCAGTCACAGACATACTGATGAACCTCTGCATGAGATATGAGAAGCTGCTTCCTTGATTCATTAGATCCAACAGGCGTCAAAGCTGAAACAGAGAGTCCTTCATACCCATTTCTTAGCAGGTGTCACTTGTAATTTTGCTCACACATCAGCGTAGCTGTCAGTGGAACCTTTCTGCAGACTCCGAAATTTCCTGTGATACACCTCCGGAGTAAGGTGATAATCATGAGCCAGAGCTCTCTTTATGGTGCATTAGTCCCCGTCTTTGCTCTGGTAGAGTCCGAAAAACCTCCAAGGCTTTGCCCCTAGTCCTCGGTCAGAATATCGTGCCCATTGCTCTTTGGCAGATAGGGGGGGGGGGGGGGGGGGGGGGTTGGGGGGGGGGGTAATGATATTGTCTGCAATCTTTTCAAATCTTCGTAGTAAAACATCTGTCCCCATTCTTTTCCATCACAGGAAAGTGTTCTAGTCAGGTTTTCAAATGGTTTGTATCCTGGGCATGAGGCTGTGGCAAAGCCTCACCCCTTTCAAGTCGTGCCAGCTGTAGCTTGAGGTCCCTCTCAGCTTGGCGCACGGCAGTCTCTTGCTTTCTCGCTGCTTGGCGCTCGGCCGCCTCTCGCACGGCCTGACGTTCAGCAGCAGCAGCCTCTCGTTCTTTCTCTGCCTGACGTTCAGCAGCAGCAGCCTCCTCACTGTTGATGGTATTGCAGGATAAGTTGTAGGCGCAAATTAGGGTCACAAGCGCAAGTTGCTGCAAAGCCATGCCCAAGCAAGCAGAGTCCATGCCTCCATGAGAACTGCCGCTCGGTGTCCCTCCAGGGAAATTTTTTTCAGGAGCAAATTCCGTCAATTGGGACCTGTGCGTTGTCATTTCGTTCTCTGATGCCGTGTCAGCTGCTGCAATCCTGCTCCACGAGCTCACGGATCAGCAGAATCTTCGTCTTTGCTTGCTGATTGATACCTCTCTCCTCACATAGGCTGATGAAGTTTTCATTGCTTTGCTTGTTGTACAGGGGATAGACAACATTAAGAAATGCAACCCTTTGCCAAATAAATAGATAGAAATAGAAAAAACAGGGAAGGGAAACAGATGTCGTATGTCCAGTCTAGCCTCTGCGTAGTTCTTCGTAAGACTGGTGTAAATCTTCACAAAGAAAAACAGCCAGTCTTTTAGTCAAGGGAATAATTGCTTAAACCAAGCACTAATGCTGCAATAAAAAGAAAAACATAATCCCACCGCTTTGCACCAATTTTTTCATGTACACACTCACGCACATTTGACTGGGGTCACTGTAATGGGTTATTTTATCTGCACTTGCTCTCCACACTTCTCAATCAGGGTAAGACGAACAAGCATAAATCGCACCACAAGACAGTTCCAGCAACCCCAAATCTTACCGCTCCACCACCTCCTTCAATAATCAACAAAAAGGAATCAGCCGGAAGGAATCTGTTTCCTAACAGATATTCTAAAAACACGTAACAAATGCTTACAGGGTCACCTCACTGCTCTCCAGTAGCTACAAAAAAACACTCCTTCAAGGAAATGGATCTGTACAACGACAAGAACTAAACTTATTACTTGTAACATTAATAAGAGAAGGTACAATGCTTACATAAACAAAATACACTAATTAATGACTATGACATACCCATTCAATACAGTTATGAAAATAAAAGGATAAATGCTTAAAATGATTTCACACTTTACAGATGTTTCAGCTATTCAGATCCAAGGGTGATGGATAAAGAAAAATTAAACACAGCTCAATCATCAATTGAACCCCAGGCTATGAACACAGATTTGAGTCTGCCATGTGTTTAAAGGCCCAAAACTCTGTCCAGTTTTCCCCTCGTCTCATCCCATAATTTGGCGACTCTCTTACGCTGAAAATATAATGAGGTGGTGGAACTTTTTGTTGTCTTAAGAGGGTGGTTGGCTTACATCCCCACAAGATGGCAATCACAGTGACTGAACGCGCCTTCAGCTGTGGACAGAATCAATGACCTCTGCACTGTTATGCCTAATGATTTTATGGTTGGGGGTCATAGGTGGGACCTTCCATCATGTATCCTTGACAGCTTGCATACACAATTTTGGCAATAAAGCATAATAAAAATGGATACAGCCGAGGTTATATAAACATTTGAGTAACTAGCACAGTCAAAAGGGCTGGGGTGAGGTTCTGCAGACCCATGCTACAAATTCCATTCCCACAGGGGGGTGTTATTCTGAGCTACAGGAATGGTTTAATGACAATACAGAATACATATAATTTTCAGTGTATTGCATTACACCTCCCTACATTACAACACCAAACGCAGTGCCGCATCAGAAGACGTGTACACCACCGAGCATAGGTCAGGGGCTATGCTGTCACTGACCAACTGACCCTTTGGAAACGAAAGATGCTGAATGAGCCAAAACCTATTCAGCACCTTCTTAGGAACCCTGCCCAGTGGAGACACAATTAAGTCCAGAAAAGGAGGGGCCCAAAATGGACCTGCCATTCTCCATAAAGAAATTTCCTTTATCAGTTTATCCGACATCACATCTGAGTACATATAGGACAACTTCATATTCTTTGTGGTGGAGGGAACCCAGTGAACCGGAGCTGGAATCCAAAAACCGTGCAAGAAACTCTTAACAAAACGGCTAATTCCTTATCCACCAACCTATTTAGGTATGGCTCCATCTCATACAGCTCACTGGAGTATCCTCCTTGGCTATTTCTACCTGTCCTTCTAGCTCTACCCTTTTTGAAACATTTGGCTGCTCCATGTGATGACCCGCTACAGAAAGAACAGACGTGCTTGAAACAGCAGGTTGCCCCATACTTAAATTGACTATTGTCGAACTACCAACATAACAGTTTTTGACCTCCAGCGGAACTTGAAACCCCAGACCCATTGGCCAATCTTTCGTGGCTGAAAGAACCCCTCCTCCCCCCAAGGAAAGAATTGACCAAACCAAGTGGGTGTCATTACCCTCACCCAGAGACCAATGTCTTTATGTGGTTACATTTTTCCAGGGAGCAGTGAAAAAAATTTCCACTAACTCATTCATCCAAATTTTTTCTTTAACCCCTTAACGACCTTAGACGTATCCACGTTTGGGGGTTCACGCACCTGGACGTATGGATACGTCCTCAGGATCGCGCGAACTCTAAAGCAGAGTTCGCGCGATCGGCCCGCGGGTGTGTCAGCTGTATATTACACTTGAACATCCCGCAGCGTCGGCCCCCGAGCCCCGGATTCGCCCGAGGTGGGGGGGGGGGGGGGGGGGGGGGGGGGGGGGCGGTTAACCCCTTAATTATCGCGACCATCGGGTCGCAATAACTAAAGAGACGCAGAGAGATCGTGCAGCTCCTGCCCATGACAGACAGCACGGAAGCAGAGAATGCCTTCCGTTTGTCTTGTGACGTCACGAAGCCCGACCAGAGCCCTGTGGGCATTGGCCAGGCATCGTGACTGACAGTTGTCATAGGAACCAGTCCCAAAAGGCAACAAGCTATGCCACTGATTCCTATTGGAATGAGAGATCTAAAGAAACTCTCATTCAAATCCCCTATGGGAAAAGTAACATAAAAAATGTGAATAATGAAAAAAAGTAAAAAAAAGAGAAAAACAAGTAAAACACAAACCGAAAAATAAAAAAAAACGTACACCGCCCTTTTCCCCCTTTACAAACGCCAATCGCCCAACAAAAGGTCACAACAATAAATAAAGTACCCACCCATATTTAGTATCCGCCGCGGCGTAACGACCTGCCCTATAAATCTGTCATGTTAATTAACCTTGTACGGTGAACGCCGTACAAAAAAAAAAAAAACAATCACAGAATTATGATTATTCGTTCATCCCGCAGCCACATAAAAAGGAATAAAAAGCGATCAAAAACTCCAGAAACGCCAAAGCTGTACCAAATTAAAACGTCAGTTCATCCCCGCAGAAAAAAAAGTCCTTTACAGCTCTGTAATACGAAAAATAAAAAATGTAAAGAGCTCTCAGAAATAGCGATGCCTAAATATTGTTTTACACACTAAATAAACATTTTTCTTTTTTTTTAAAGTGTTTCAACATAAAAAAAAAAACTATATTAAAATAGGGTACGCCCATAAATTGTAGCGACCCAAGAAAGTAAAGCTAACTTTTCACACGGTACTGCACGGTGAGCCTGTAGAAAAATAAAATAAAAAACACTACTAGATTGCAGTATTTTCTTTCACCCTGGCCTCCAAAAAATGGATTTAAATGCATCAAAAAGCCTTGTCACCCCAAAAATGATACTAATAAAACGCAACTCATCTCGCAAAAAACAATTCCCTAAACAGCTCCAAGCACAGAAAAAATTAAAAGTTAATGGCTCTCAGACTATGACCGATGCAAAAACAATTTTCCTGGTTGAATAAAAGTGATTTTTATTGTAAAAAAAGCTTAAGACATAAAAAAAATACAAATTGGGTATCATTGTAATCGCAATGACACGGCTGAGAAAAGCTACCCATGTCCATATATACCCGTACAGTGACCGCTATAAAGAAATAGAAAATAAAAACACTACCAAGAATGCTGTATTTTTTGTTCAAAACATCTCACACAAAAAACCCTTAATGAAAAAGTGAACATAGCAATCATAACACCCCATAAATGTTACCAATAAAAACTTCAACTCAATCCGCAAAAAAAAAGCCCATACACCAGCTCTGCATACAGCAAAATAAAAAAGTTTATGGTTGTCAGAATAGGACAACATAAAAACGCAATTATTTTATAACGTATTTCTACTGTGTAAAAGTAATAAAACAGCAAACAACATATAAAATCGATATCATTGTATATTGTACCGACCCCCCATAGTAAAGTTATCACATCATTTACACTGCATCGCGAATGCCTGAAAATTGAAACTCAAAAAACAATACCGCACTGCGTTTTTCCCAGACCCATTTTTCATTGCCAACTGCTATAAAAAAAACTAATGGGAACACCTGTGCCATCCAAAATGCACAGTACACCCCTAGATGAGATCACTGATGGGTGTTGAATCCAAAATGGGGCGAACTTCCTGGGAAGGTTTCGCCTGTTCTGCTACTTTGGGGGCTTTGCCAAATGCGACATGGCCCCACCAAAATCTCGTTCCAAAAGCCAACATAGCGCTCCCTCCCTTATACGCCCCTGCCATGCGCCCAAACAGGCAGTTTACATCCACATGTAAGGGGGTATTGCCGAACTTGGGAAGAAATTGCTTAACAAAGTTTACGGTTCGTTTTTTCCAGGAGTCCCTTTTATATAAGAAACATTTTAAGCTAAAATTGCGAATATTTAAAAAAAAATTTTTTTTAATTTTCACAGCCTTATGCTAAAAAAAAAAATTGAGAATCACCTGTGGGGTCATATACTCAATGCACCCCTGGTATATTTTCATTAAGGGTGTAGTTACCAATATGCGTCTATTTAGGGTGTGTTTATTAAGTTTTATTCACATTAGGGTGTCCCCAAACCTAAATGGCGGCCTAAATAAAATCGTATAGAAACATAGACCCCAGAGTCTAGTAGGTGCTCCTCCTATTCTGGGGCTTATGGTGAGCCAAATAATTTCACTAGGGCCACATATTGGGATATCTATAATAAAAAAAAACGGGCAGAACCTGGGGCTTGATATTAAGTTCATTTACCTAGTCACATTACCGTATTCCATTGAATAATGGATATATATGAAATCTGCAAAAAAAGTGAAATTTTGAAATTTCCACCTCCACTTTGCTTAATTTCTGTTAAATATCTAAAGGGTTTATCAAACTTCTCCTAAATAGTGTATAAATTCGATTAAGGGTCTAGTTTCTCAGATGGCTCACTCTGGGGGTATCTAACATGCAGGCCCCTCAAAGCCACATCAGAACTGGAGTGGACCCCTTAAAAAAAATGTTTATTGGCAAATTTTCTTGAAAGATGTGCAGAAAATTACTACTAAATTTCTAACCCTCTAATGTTCCCGTAAAAAAAAAAAAAGAGACATTTAAAAATGATGACAACTATAGTGGACATATGGAGATGCTCAGTTTATAAACTATTTTGTGGTGAATAATTATCTGTCTTGCAACTTTCAAAATCGCAAATTTTTCCAAATTTTCATGAAATTTTGATATTTTTCACAAACAAACAAGGATTGTATGGATAAAAATTTCTTACTAACTTAAAGCACAATGTGTCACGAGAAAAAAATCTCTGAATCACATGAATAGGTAAAAGTGTCAAAAAGTTATTCTCACATAAATTGACACATGTCAGATTTCAAAAATAGGGCTGTGTCAGGAAGGTCAAAACAGGCTGGGTCCTTAAGGGGTTAAAGTGGATGTATCGCTTCATCAGTTCGGCTGTTCTCTTCAAGCTTGATCCTCTCATTTTCTGAAATTTAGGGGCATTTCTTCCCCTCCAAGCTGGGTGTTTCTTAACTGAAAAGGGATGACATTATCCCCCCTTCACTGTTCATGCTGGCTCCAGTGTGTGTCCCCCCTCCACATATCACTGTCCTCTCACTATGCAGTCTTATTTTTTGTAAGAGCTGTTTACATACCTGCATTCAGTCTAAACAGTCTTCCATGAACTCAGCATTGATCTCTCACAGCTGGACGGTTGCTACAGTTGAATCCAGCACAGATCTGTCTCCCTTCATGTTTACATAAGGCACCAACAGCAGGAACATTAAGGCACCGGGCACAATAATGGTGTTTTCTGATTATAGAGACAGCTGCAGTGTCAATTAGGAGCACTTAGCTGTATAGAGTGAAAAAAATTGCGGTCCCTTACACGCAGGAGCATTAAGGCACCAGGCACAAGTCTCCTGTTTTCTGATTATAGAGACAGCTGCAGTGACAATGAGGAGACAGCTAACTGTATAGAGTGAAATTGTTCACGGCCCCTAATTCTGAGTGAGAGGCAGGAATGCAAGCTCCGTGAATATGACCGGAGGAGGAGGGGGGGGGGGCCTGAACAGAATGTAAATGAGCTCTCAGCTAATGAAATGCAAGGAGGAGGGATCCAACCAGGACTTCAGAAGTTTGTTTACAGAAACAGTAGATAAGGAATACTGTGAGAACAAGACAGCTTTGCTAATGACATCCAATTGCAAAGTTGCTTGTTTTCACTGTCCCCTTATTCTGAAGGACATTTAATGAAAGGATACAACCGCTTTAAGCTCCTGTTTAAGATGAACCCCTAATGGGCCCTCAGACATAAGCCTCTCCCTTTGCGCTATCATCCAAACGCACCCCATCATCAGATTGATTCTTCGCCATCTGCTCCGCTACCCCTTCACCTGAACGCAACCCGGAATCGCCAACGCCGGGGTCCGCAACTCGGCCACCGATCTGTTTGGTTGCACCCACACCTCCAATGGTGACCCCCTCAACTCCCGAACAGTACCTTCCCCCAGATGAGATAATAACTCCCTAATGGAGTCCACCAAAACCTCTGAAACATCAAAAGAAGTAACTCTCGCCGACAACCCGCGAACGTAGAAGATACAGTTTCATGCCCCACCATAACCCCATCAAAACTGCTAAGAGATGGAAACACAGAGGACAAGAACACATAATCACCAGGCTGCACAAGGCTGTGCACCCAATAGCCATTGCACCGGGGGCCTGCTGACTGGCAGCAAAGGAGGGGCATCTTTCATCCCCCGTATCACAACCCTGGCATCCGCCAATGATCCATTAGGAGAAGCAGAAATCAAGTCCTGAACATCTGGGGGCACTGGCCATGCCCAAGTTGCATGTGAATCAGTAGATACAGGTGCCAAAACCGTCCCACTTGGACTCTGGGCCTCTAAAGGGGGAGTCGGATTTGAGGGCCAGCGGAATGCTGTCCTTGACGAGCTGCCCTATATCTCTCTCAGCCTTTCTCAGTAGTAAGGTGACTGGAAGCCCACCCAACCAGAGCATTGCTAGCCGGGGCCGCCGCCATGCCAGGAGCAACCACAACAGACCTCAGACCCCGGATGGGCCAAGGCCTGGAAATCCCCGATGGTCCTGCCCACCTACGGGGATTCTTCCTGGACCAAGAAGGACATGTCTGAGCCACTGCTTGAACCTCCCTGCCCGGATGGTTCCTAGAGGGGCTCCCACCACTGTCGACCGCCACGTGTCCCGGTTGTAACGAGAGCCACATTCTCGACCCCCCCCAAGGAGAGCAGTGACCTGTTGGCAGAGCCAGTCCAGACCTTGCGTCTCTGCCGCTGTATGAAGCTCCTCCAGATGTCGGTAACGTTCACCACATTGTGAAGTCAGTCGTGTAAAATTTGGCAGAATGTATGAAGCTGTTCTTCCTCAGGTCATACATACAGGGCACTGTAGAGTCAACACCACAAGTCTGGCTCAGGCACCACCTTTACCCTGGTATGGCTGTTCTTCTGCTGGTCATACATATAGGGCAGTGTAGAGTCAATACCACAAGTCTGGCTCAGGCACCACCTTTACCCTGGTCTGTTCTTCTGCAGGTCATACATACAGGGCAGTATAGAGCCAATACCACAAGTCTGGCTCAGGCACCACCTTTACCCTGGTCTGGCTGTTCTTCTGCAGGTCATTCATACAGGCGCAGTGTAGAGCCAATACCACAAGTCTGGCTCTGGCACCATCTTTACCCTAGTCTGGCTGTTCTTCTGCAGGTTATACATACAGGACAGTGTAGAGCCAATACCAC
>JAODAL010049837.1:0-27865 GCA_025379985.1 Phyllomedusa bahiana | reverse complement strand
TCTGTGTGTGTGGTGTATATATATATATAAATAAATATATGATATATAAAGTATAAATATAATAATATAAAACTATATATATATAATATATTATAAGGCCTCGCAGCAGTGTAAAGGTCTACAAGGGAGTCAATAATCCCCAGCCAGGTTCTGGACATATGTCTGGGAGTACCAGGACGCAAGCCACCAATATAAGCAGCCTGGTGGAGTGAAAGGCCGTTGATAAATATATGGCCCGGACAGTACAACTGACGACCTATGATTAATCCGTTAGTACGGCACCAGCATTCCCGTCTTGGCCTTTCTAGGTAGTAGCAAAGAGCAGGTTGGGTTTCTTACTCCCCATGTTCCTCACGTCCAGGATATTTCCTGGCAGCATAAAAGTCAGCAGGTAGCTGACTGGTGCGTTCCGGCTGTACCTCCAGTCTACCTTCTAGGGCTGAGGTGTTCACACTGGGTAAAGGCCCAGTGTAGGACCAACAAGTGGATAGTGAGCGAACGACACCATTGATATAGTAACGCGCTCATAAGGATGCAAGACTTTTTGTTTGTGTTGTTGCTGGGCAATGTTTGCCATCGATTTGTTCTGCGTTTAAATAACCCACTAGCCAAGCAGCCGTTTATACTGACATTTCTCCACTGTCTCCATGCCTGTAAAGACTCAAGCGGTGAGACCCAGAGCTGTGCAAGCCTCACAATATATATATATAATATATAATATATAATAAATATATAAATATAAATAATAATATATTATTATCCCCTCATATACCTATCTGGGTCTTAACCATAGACTGACTCTCTTGGACCTCTCTCTACTAACTCCTTAATTTGATTATACAGATTCCAGCCACTGTTTCTGCAGCAACACAATGACCTTACACTCTCTATTTTGGTTGCCTCCCCATGCACTGTGCACACAGACACCCATTAACAGAACCCGCAAAATCCAAACCAGACAACGCTGTGCGCATTGGAATTGACTAAAAAGCTGAGTTGAGCTTGCCAGATTGCTGAATGCCACGCAGAAGAAAACCCGCTCCACCAAACATTCAAGCCGACATACAAAGCAGTCAACCTATAACTACAAGTCTCTCTCACTTTGCCAACAGATTACTTAACCACTGTCATATAATTCTGTGTCTCATAATCTTAGATAACTAATTCAACACCTTCAACTCTCTCCGTCGCCTTACCACAGGTCCACCCTCCCCTACGCAGTGGCCTCTCAACAGAAGATATTGCCACTCACTGTTTAAGATACAATCTCAGTCAAGAAAGCTTCATTCCATAGTTCCCCGCACTGCCCACATCTAGACCAGCGAGCAATGCTCTTCTTTCTCTCGATAACCTTGTTTCTCCACTGTTCTCATGACAATTATCCTCCTTACTTGTGGATTTCACTCAGTTGCCAGATTAAATGGGCGCAACAGGTTGGGTGCACTATGAATCGTTCCCGAACTCCTCTCTATAGACCATCTCATTTTAAAGAGTGTACCCAATACAAATGGGCGAATGTATAACAGGCCCTGCACCATAAATCTGACGCTAAAAAAGCTGTAGTAGATCAGTTCTATAGATGTTAAACATTTCCTGTAGATGTATGACGATAAAGTCCTTGTACGCGCTAAAAGACACATTTTAGCGTGCTGCCAAAGTTTGGGTCTTCTGAGCCGTGTAGCATCACAATTAGTAGAATGGACACATTATTATTCTTTGCCACAAAAACTTTTTGTGGCGCACGAACATTTCGAACAGCAGACAAAGTTAAAGGTGGTCTGCCTGAGCCTGAGTTGTCATATGGCACACAGACTGAGCCTGGATGTAAGGACTGCAGAGAAACATGTTTCATACATTACAGCGCAGCCTATAACTACCTAAATAGGCGATTTGAACTGGTCCTTACATGTGCCAGGAAATCATACAATTGCCCAAACAAAATCCATAAATATATATGAATTAATTGAAGACAAACTTACAATGTGTCATAATATTTTCAAAAATATACTATGCGATTACAGTATTCTCCTTTGTTATTCAGCTGCCTGGCAGTAGCAACAGCAACAATTCAAGCACAATTTTTGCTTCGAATAGATTCCAAGTTAATCCCAGGTTTAGGCGGAACACAGGGAAGCCGCTGACAGGTGGCCTCACACACCTGTGCACAACAGTTGCTATGGCTACCTGCCTTCCAACCTGACATCTGTTACTGTTTAACTGACAGAGCATGGAGAGACAGAAAGACTGACAGGACTGTGCTCTCGTTAACTCTAACAAAGATTAGCATCTGTTTAAATAAGCACATCCGTATTCAATGCTCCCGATCACCTGTACTATTTTGTTTAATAAGAATAAGCACATCAGAACTTGGTCAGGTAGAACTGAATAATCAATTTACTCTATAGAACCACCCACTACCTGAGGAGGGCAGAGTGAGTGGAAAACTAGCTTGTGAGTTCCAGGCAAGCCGCGTGATAAGAAAACCCATGTAGCCTCTGGCAATCTTCCCTTCATCCTTCAAAGCCCCCAACCCATCATTAATAAAAAACTCAACTACTTGACCCTCCTCTCTATCCAACTATCGTCACAAACTCACGCTTCCAATTGTCTTCAAATTTAATTAAAAAAAGAGAACAAGTAAGTCTAACCATTGGAACTGTCCTTCTGTCTTTCATCCAACTCTTTCTTTTTGACCTCTCAAACAACCTGTTTCCATCCCTCATTCATCTGAGACTCCTCCCTAAACCAAAGTCAACCAATGAACCTAGTAACTGCTAAAGCCTTGCACCACTACACTTTGCTCTCCTACAAAGATCATGTCCCTTTAGACACTGTTGACCACTCCCACCTGCATTCATCAACTCTTTCTCATCCTCGACATCAATGACTTGGCCCTTTCCTGGATCTCCTCATACCTTGCTGATTGTGAGGATTTTTGTCTCACTTTCGTCACCACCTCCTCTCGCGCAACCCTGAGTTGGAGTCCTTCAGTGTCGGATCCTGGATCCTAAATTCATGCTCTATCAACACCTCTTTGGACAGGTTCAACTCATAGCAATACAAGGCTTTCAGTACCTTCCTGTATGCTACCATCCACCCAACTTTACATCTCCAGCTAGATGTATCACCCTGTCTCTCAGATTCCAGAGTGTCCTACACGTTCAAACTCCTTTCCTGTCTCCTGTCTTCTCCTATCCTCCAAACTAAATGATGAGAAAAACCGAATTCATCATCTATTATTACCCTCAATACCAATTGATCACTGTCAAGGCTCTACACTTTCCACAGCTCCTACAAGTCCGCTGCCTTGCGATAAATTTTGTGAACTCCATCCTATCCTTCACACACCCACATCCAAGTCCCATTACCTCTGCCTTGCCCGCCCCACCATAAAAATATTTCTACAAATATCGCTCACTACATCTTACCTTCAATATTACTGAAAATATTAGTGCCCATAATCTTTCTAAAAAAGGGATTCAGGACAAGATCAAAGACCTGCACATCTCCCGAAGAAGTTGTTAGTCTGAATGTACTCCTAGTGAGGTAAACATAGTAGAGTGAGGGGACTCACCTGTACAGTATCCCCAATGGGTAAAAAAAAAAAAGAACCGCAATTGGGAGGGTGATCATTAAACCAATTTTTGTCAAAAACTGCAAACTAAAAATCCCAGTTTTTCCATATTTTTCCTTAGCAGTAATGGCTTTTCAAAAATTCCAATATACCTTGAATTTTTTAACTTAGTTTTAAGTGTGCCTACTTGATATTTGAATTAGATGTATGCTATTGCTTTGCCAGTGAGCACGCTAATCATACGTTTTTCAATATATTGGATATTGCACAGCCTAATCAATTTTTGGTAGTCAATTGAGGTAATGGCAACCTCAATGCTTAGACTGCCTTCGCGCCTACCTCTTTTAAACAGTCAGGAAATTCAGTAGCAAGTTCCTATCACTACCCTGAGAGATGTAGTCTCAATCGACACCTAGTGAGTTAACAAATGTAATGTTAGTTACTTCAACCTGTAACTGAGATCCCCTTGACCTGCTATAGGGAGGTGAGCATAAACAATTTTTGATCAAAAACAGCAAACAAAAATCCCGAGGTTTTCCATATTTTCCTTAGCATAATGCCTATTTTAACTGTAACTTTACTAAGGACACAGATTGTATCACTAGTTTTTCCTTACCAAAAGGACCAAAGAAAGTTTTTGCACTAGAGCATCAGGTTGTTTTCCTTGCAATGTAATTAGAAAACTCCCTATCAAACTAATCAAGCAGGAGGAAGAATATAAGTTCACAGGATTTGTTTTATTTTAATATTAAGACAAAGATTCCGGGTTTTAAAAAAGAGATGATCATTATAACCTTGCTAAGATATCAACAGACTGCTGGATAGTAAGACTACAGTCATATATGACAGAAATGCTGTTATTTGAAACAGCTAAAATCTACAGTAAATTATAGTAGCAAGCAAGTGTAATGGAATTAACAAATCCTATGCACATGCAGTAGGCATCTTTCTCAGATAAATAATTTTTCAAACCACTGCATACTCATTCTGTTGTTATCTACACCAACAAGACTATACCATAGTGTATTATATATGGATTAGATACAAAGAGTTTTCCACATCTGTGACCCACTGAAATCAAGATTTTTTTATACCCATGCCTTAATACACTTTATTATAAGTTGCTTTGACCCATTAGATCAGAAAATGGTTGTTTTTTCTCACAAAGTAGCAAGTTAGAAGTAAATTCGAGTGAACAGTTTATTTTAGCATTGTAAAATTTAGGCATGGTTTAAATATTAGGAATTAATGTAAACGGTCAGGAATAGTTGGATTCCCACTGGACCACTGCAAGCCTGTTAAAGGCCACTCCAATGACCCAGAATCATAGTAGTCCCAGTATTCCAACACAGCCCACCGCAAGGCTGGTATGGCTTCCAGAGAGGTGGGGAGATCCCACCATGGGTCGCTACTCACTGACGCCCAAAAATCAATGAGGCAGTGCACACCATAATATTTTGAAAAACGTAAGTGCATATGTATGCACACTTGAGAAATGCAATAGCATAACATCTAATACAAATACCATCGGCACACATAAAACTAAGTGAAACATCAAGCATATAGGAATATTTGGAAATGCATTACTGCTAAGGAAAATAATTAAAAACCTTGGTACTACATAGTTTAACAGTATTATTGATCAATGATTGTATTAAGCTCACCCTCCCAATAGCGGCCATGGGGGATCCCCCATCCAGGCTTCGTCCCTAACACATGAACATGTTACCTCACTCCAGGATCCATTCAGACTACAACATCTCAGGGAGTTATAGTGAACCCTGCTACTGATTAACCTGCACCCGTTTAAAACGATGTGTAGGTCGGAGTGCAGCAAGCCAATGATGCTGCATTCCTCAAATATGACTTCAAAAATCAATTAGGCATTGCACATCCATAAATTTTTGAAAAAACATAAAGTATAGGTTGCACATGAAAATGCAATAGCATACCTCTAATACAAATATTCATGGCAACACTAAAAACTATATATTTTTCCATATCTTTAAACTGTGCAGGATAATATCAGTACCAGTTTCCTATTCACTGTCCCCTGATATGCTTTAGTCTGAAATGTACTCCAAGGTGAGGTGTCACATTTATCAAGTGTTAGGGACTCAACACCACCTGTGCCTGGGAACCCCCTTGACGGCTATTGGAGGTGAGCTAATACCTATCTTTGATCAAAAACTGGTAAACTAGATAGTCCCAGGTTTTTCATATTTTGCCTTAAGCAGTAATGCATTTCCAAATATTCCAATAGCCTTGATGTTTCACTTAGTTTTTAGTGTGCCACTGAAATTTGTATTAGATTATTGCTATTGCCTTTTCAGTGTTGCACCTTATGCATACGTATTATCAAAATATATGGATGGACAGCCTAACTTGATTTTTGAAGACTATTTGAGGAATGGCATCCTCATTGGCTACCAGCACTCCGCCTACATCTTTTAAAACTGGTGCAGGATAATTCATACAGTTCCTAATCACACCCTGAGATGGTTGTTAGTCAGAATGGACACCTAGTGAGGTAACAAGGTTCAGTGTATGGTACTCAATCAGTGCTGTGGATCCCCATGACGCTATTGGGTAGGTAGAGCTTAATACAATCTATATCACAAAAACTGTAAAGCTAAGAAGTGCCCAGGATTTTCATATTTTCCTTAGCAAGTAATGCAATTTTTCCAATCATTCCTATATGCCTTGATGTTTATACTTAGTTTTTTAAGTGTGCCAGCTGATATTTGAATTAGATTATGCTACACTGACGCACTTTGCTGTTGGTGGCCGCCGAGGTGCAACATGGTACAGAAACGTATATCAAAACTCGCCATTAGGGACAGGCAAGGACGGTCCGGACATGTGGGTCAAAGTTCGTTGTATGAGGTAACAGAGGCAAGAGGTACAGTACACGGAAACACTAGCTAGACCTCATGAACGCTTTCCCTCAGTAAGGCACAAGGGCACTAAAGATCTGGCAAGGGAATCAGGAAAGGCAAGGTTCAATAGGGTCAGTGAGTCCCGGTTGACACCATCATCGGTACACTGGCCGCTTTGAAATTAACCTTAGAGCGTTGCATAACGCGTCCTACCGAGGGGTATAGTGCACGCTGTCAGCAGAGATATCGGCATGGAGCGTGGACAGGTAGAATAGGCTTCAGACAGAGTGGAAGCATGTGAGCCTGCGACCCGTTGTGAGACATTAAGTTAAATATTATTTATTTTATTTATATTTTTTTTTAATTTTACTTGGGAAAAATAAGCTAACTCTAAGCAGCAATTACTTTGGTTGCATAAATCAGTGCCTGCACGACATTGGTTCCACGGCTATAAGCCGGATCACAAAGGGGTGTGGCTTGAGCCAACTACACCCCAAAATGGAGGGTATTCTATTTGTGGCGATTAGTTGTGCTGTCTTCGTCTAAGCTGTGCAGGTCTGTTTCTAAAGTCCTTTACACTAAGCATAGGTAAATCCTTTATATAAGTAGCACTGTAGTAAATGTAATAGTTGTAAAATGAGCATAAAAAATGGTGATTCTCACTAAAAATAGATGTGAGTATGGATTGTGATCTGTAAACTAGAATGAATTCCTTTAACTCATGATTTTAGGGAAAATATCAACACCTCTCACAAAAAGTTAAGGATATTTTAGCTTTAGGATGAAATTACTGGATGAACATAACAATCTAGACGTTTTTTTAAATTAACTATATGAGCCCAACTCTTACCTAGATGCACATGTACAACATTGATCCATTGATCAGTACATATTACACATCTTACTATCTCTAAAAAGGAGCTTAGTGGCAAAATTCACAAGTGAACCGTCCAAAAATTAGGGGCCAACTTGAATTAGGATTCAATCCGTTTCCTTGTCATTCTGTTCACATTTTTTGAAAACATAATATAGACCAAGACAACACCTTGACATTGAAGTAACCGTAATCTCGTCATTGTGAAGCTCAACACGGATCGCTTTTCGCATATCATGTAGTGTCCTAAACCTGCGTTGACAAAAAACAACAGAAAACCAAATCCAAAAACGGTGATCATAAAACTAACCTTTATTGTCCACTGCCTGTCAAAGCAGCTGAAAAAAACGTCAGTATTTTTGGCACGTTTTGCCGTTTATTATAGCGAGAGTGTTTTGCCCGGTTATTTTGTACGTTTTTTTTGCAAACATGCTACACAATTGTACAATACAAACCAAAGGAACGCAGTGAATACACAGCAGACATTTTTACTGTAATGTCTAATGGGAGCTGTTTTGCAGTCGTTTCTTTTCACATTTTTTCGAAAACGCTACAAAAACTCTGAAAAAAAAGGACGTTTTTCTATTGCGTGGGGGAGACATACCCTTAGACGTGTCAGTGCTACTTGAGCTTAGTGTCAAAATATAATCAGGCATTGCAAAATAAGATATAGAGAGACTGGAAGAGTCACAGTAAAGGCCAAAGCAGTTGGGCCGTCCTTTTAGGCTACATCACACACAGGCAACCTTCCTTCATTGAAACACGATGCTCTCTGCGTTGAAACGGAGATAATGCCATACAACTCAGGCATAACGTTTTAAAGGGAGGTTATATGTGCAACCCAAGTGTCACAACAGAACCATTGTTGTAGCCGTTAAGTAGCAGCATAATCCTGGCGTGCTAGACGGACCTGACCACTCCACCAGGCCAGGCAAACCAACGTCTGACATGGTGGCCAGGGGAGCATAGACTGCCTAGGTCCTCTGTGTTGTTCAGTGATGAATAGTTGATTCACTCTTGAGAAGAAAGATGGCCGCCAATTGAAGCTGAAATACGTCAAGGCAGCAGCTATTATCAGTCAGTCAGGTACCGACAATATGGTCTCATTTAGATTCATGTAAAAAAATGTAAACGTGTACGGTGGATACGCTGGAACCCCTCAAGCGATGATACGTAAGGCCACTCCAGTGTAACGGGAATCTAATGTATGTCCCCCGGTTTTTCACCAAGCCCACCGCAAAGCGGAAGGAATTGCTGCGGCGTGAGACCTACCAAGGTCGGTACCCCAGACGTGACCATGCATGCTGAGGCGGCCGGGTACTGCGTGAAACAAAATCGTTAAAACCAGAGGCGAAGTCGGGACAGGCAAAGGTCATGGCCGCAGCAGAGGTTCGTGTCATAGGCGGGCCGGAAGGTCAGGGCGGAGGCTGCCAGCAGGCAAGGCCTGGCAACGAGTCACGGACAGGAACACAGGGTAAGCAAAACGGACACTAAGTCATACACCAACACTCTCTAAGCACACCACGGACTGGCATGAATGCAGGGGGCGTACCGCTAAAATAGAAAACCAGGCGCCTGATAATTGGACCCATTATCGGGGCGCTGGCCCTCTTAAATCTATAGAAGCCGGCGCGCGCGACGCCTAAGCACAGGCACGCGCCGCGGCGTGCTGGGCCAAGCGGGGACAGCGTTCCACCGGAAAGCGCGGCGGGTAATGAGGAGCGGCGCTGGGCCGGTATAACAGGAGCGTTGTGGTCGCGTGCATCTGCAGCCGCCGCACCGAGCCCCTGCGTGCCGCGGTTGTCGAGCATAGCCGCGCCCCCCTCCCCTTGACAGTAACCCCCCCCTTTAGTTCCTCCCCCTACCTTTTTTTGAAACCTTGCGGGAGAGGAAGACAAGATACAGTTGCCTCAGGTTCCCATGACCGCACCTCCGCCCGAACCCCTTCCAGTCAATGAGAAAGAACCGCGTTCCCCCTCACTTGTCTTTTCCTGCGCCATCCGGTCCAAGTACCTCATAGATTTTATCAAGTCGGCCCCCCCGAGAAGGCGAGACAGATCTAACGGGTAAGAAGGCGCTATCAGCACCACAGGCTTGAGGAGCGAGACATGAAAGCGATTCGGGACACGCAAGTGGGAGGCAAGCGGAGCTAAAGATACCGATTAGAGCTGTCCGGAGTACTAACAAACAGACCCAGAAACTTAGCCCAACTTTAGGCAGGGCACTATTGAAGCGATGTATTTTGCCGATAGCCAAACCCTATCACCCGGCTTAAATAACGGAGGAGGTCTCCGTTGCCTCTCGTCCTGAATTTATGCGGGAGGAGCCCGTAGAAAGGCCTGTCGTAAAACTTCAGAGTGTACTTGATGTCCCTACTTGGGAACCACAGCAGGGATTGTCACCCGGAGGAGGCCAGAGGATAGGTGGGCGGGGATTCAGCCCAAACACAAAAAAAGGGGGGGAGGCACCAGCGGCATTCTGAATCTAAGATTATAGGAAAATTTCCGCCAGGAGGAGTCATGACCAGATATAATCCTGGCGAGCGGTACACACAAAATGTTCGCATGAGTAAGTCACCTACAAAGATTGTTGAACCCTCTCCCCCAGCCCTATGGTTTGTGGGATGAAAAGCGGAGAGAGTCCAACTGAATCTGCAAATTGAGCACACAGGGCCCGCCAGAATTTTTGATACAAACTGAACCCCCCTATGCAAGACGATATCAACGGGAGCCCATGAAGTCGGAATAAGAATGTGGTGTAAGAATTGCTGGTAGCAGGGAAGCGTAGTTCAACCCCGGGCAGAGGAACAAGAGGCCATTTTTCGGAAAAACTGTCGACTACTACCCAGATTACCGGTTACCTAGAAGAGGTCTGGGAGGTCAGTAACAAAAACCAACTCAATATGCGACCAATGTCTTTCCTGGCACCCTGCCGGTAAGGCGGAGCAGACCCGCGGTCTGACCGAGGGAGCCTTGATAACGTCACATGGAGACCACAGGCCAGACAAAAGTCTCTACCGCCCGAGCGAGAGTGGGCCACCAATATACCGGTGATTTAAGTTTAGCTGAGACTATGACACCAGGTGGCCCCGCGTTACGCAGAGGCAAAGTCCCCACTTCAGGATACGAGCCTGCATAGCAGGGCTACATAGGACTTCCCGTAGGGGCAGGTTGGTCGAAGGTCCACCGGAGCCACCGTGAGAGACTCTCGGGGATGAATTATAATTGCAAGAGGGCGGCTCCACCCCACCAGTAGATCATGAGTATCAAGAGGGCGGTCTGTCGTCTTATGGTTCATGCCAGCCGGTCGAAAATGAGAAGAAAATCAAATCTGGCGAAAAAGAGTGACCACCTAGCTTGCCGAGATTCAGCCATATGGGGCAGACTGTAGGTAGAGAAGATCTTGTGATCGTAAATATATCGGTAGGGAGACCGGCTTCCCTCCCAGGTGCCTGCCATTCTTCCAGGGCCAATTAAATTGCCACCAATTCCCGATCAACCGTTAGTATAAGTATTTTTTTCGCTGGGGAGAAGGTTCTGGAGAAGAGCCGCAAGTACTTGGTTTTTCCGGAAGGGGACTCTGAGGAGAACCGCTCCTGCAAACCAACCGAGAGGCGTCTACCTCGAGGATAAAGGGGCGTTGTGATGTCCGGGTCGAGACAGCCTGGTGCGCAAGCGAATGCAAATTTGAGGCGATCAAATACACGCTTCTTGAGCCTCAGGAGGCCATGATTTGGGGTTTGCATTCTTCTTTTGTGTGAGGCCACCAGCGGGCCACGTGCGAGGAGAAATGAGAATGAATTGTCTGAATAGTTTGCGAAACCCACAAATCGATGATGGAGCGGAGACCCACAGTTCGAGGGCATTGTAGACCAGCAGACAACTATTAAGGGACCATTAGGAGACCCTTGATACCGAACCTAATAACCCGAATGAAGTGGCAAACGTAGGTTGCATCGAAGAGGCATTTCTCTAGTTTAGCGTATAGCCGGTGGGTCACTAGACGTCTGAGAACTGGCGTACGAGGAGGGCGGATGAGTCTCCCGTCAGGTGAGAAGATTAAGATATCGTCAAATATACAATCACGCAGACTTAAGGGAGTCACGAAGATTTCATATAAACAAAATTCCTGAACACCGCTGGATCGTTGCAGAGCCAAATGGCATGAACTGAGGTATTCAAAATGGCCGATCTCAGTATTAAAGGCTGTTTTCCATCCGAGTCCCTTCACGAATACGAAACCAGATATATGCCCCTCTAGTCCAACTGAAAAAAGCTCGCAGCCGCGCTAAGCGATCGAACAGTACCGAGATCAGCGGCAGTGTGTATCGATTCTTGATAGTAAATTTTATTAAGTCCCCGGTAATCGATACATGGTCGGAGAGAAACCATCTTTCATATCTACAAAGAAGAATCCAGCCCCGCGTGCGACAGGAAGGACAGTACTAATGAATCCTTCCTTAGGGTTCTCTTGGATAAATACGGACATACCTTGATTCTGCCCCTCCGTGAACAGAAATAGGGTAACTCGTCCTCGTGAAGTTGCCCAGGAAGCAGGTCAATGGGGGGCAGCGAACGGCCTGACGGATGTAGAGTTACGGCCGTTTTTCGTTCCGGGAAAAAACATCGTGCCAAGGTCCGGATACGGGGCGGGGAAGACCCGAAAGAGTTTTTGAAGAGTTTACATAGCGGACCGAATGTGCAGAACGGAGAACCGAAGACACACGAGTGGCACGCATGGCCCACAAACGGATAAATTTCGCCCTGTTTTCCAGTCCAAGGTCGGAGCATGCTGGGTTGCAACCATGGAAGGCCCAGGAGAATCTCGGAAGCATAGCGAGGCAGTGACCAGCAGTCTATCAGAGTCCTTCCCTGTGTATGAGACCGCCAAACAGAGATAGAGGGAGTCGCCGAGCAGAACCGAATTAACAGTCCCTTATGCAATCGCCACTACAGAGGAGACGTACATGGGTTTCTGCAAAGGTCACCGGGAGACGATACATGATACCATATCGCTGCTGATAAAGATCCTGTCGGACCCCGAAACAATGAAGGCGTGGCCTGGAATGGTGCTGTCAGTGTGAAATTCCACAGACTACTGAAATGGACATACGTAGAGATGTCTGCACAGACACCTAGGTACTCCACTCCTGCGAACCCTAATTGGCAAGTTCCCCGGACGCACCGACATGTCCCCAAATAAAGTGGCCAGAACCGCCACAGATAGAAGCAGTAAAACTTGCCTCAGTCGACGCTGCCGAGATTTCTTCCTGGGACAGGTGGGCTCTCTCGATTCGTACGGATACATCCTCCGGAACCTTTAGTCAGAGGTAGTGGAGAACATATTAAGACGGGAGCCAAACGTTGTAGCCGTCGTTATCGGGCGACCTCCTTTAAAGACGGAGCTCTCCAGTTGTCTTTATCCGCAAACCGAATGTCTATTCCGAGAAGCCAACTGAATTAGTTCATCCAGATGTAGACGGAAGATCCGCGACCAGCGAGCTCATCCTTAATATGGCCCGAGAGACCTAGCCCAGAAGTAGCCACCAGGGCCAACGATTATTCCAAACTTTCAATTCAGAGGCAAGGGTGCGAACTGCACTTAGTATTGACCACAGTGGAGTCGCCCTGACGGAGACGGGCGCAAACCGCCGCCGCGAGGATTCACTGGCGCAGGTTTCCTCAAAACTTGCGGAAGCCCCGTGGAAGGAAGGTTTTGCTAGATACGCCGTCTGTGGATCACCTCGGTCCCCCTAACGGAGTGGCCCAGGCCAAGGCTCCCCCGACAAGAGGCAAATAACACAGGCCCCCTAAGCCCGCTCGGTGGGAAGTGGTCCAGCCCAAAACACCAGGTAGGATGGATGCACTAGACAGATGAAGCCACGGCATTACCTGGATCTCCATCAAGCGGAGACGGAAGCCAGCTTGCAGAGAATTCCAGTGTAACGTGTAGCAACTGGTGCCCTTGGCGGGCAAATCTCCCCGTCGCAGCGGTGGTAGGAATGCGAGCTGCTAGGTTCTGCAACATGGCGGTGAACTGGTCAATACTGCTGTCCACTGCTGTACGACAGCCTTGAGAGCATCACCGAAGTACCAGTAATAGGTAACCCTTGTCGGAATCCATGTGGCCATTCCGTACTGTAACGGGAACTGTGGATTCTCTGGACCCCCGCAAGCGAATGCTATTTAAGCCAACGCCAGGGACCGGATCTAAGTAGCCCCCGGTTATCCAATTCACCAGAGCCCCGCCGCAAGACGGGATGGACTTGCTTGCGGCGTGAGACTATCGGTCTATACCCCTCTACTTGACTTGCTATGCTGATGGCGGCGGGGTACTCTGCGTGGTACAAAATCATATACTAGAGCAAGTCTGTTGACAGGGCCAGAAGTCAGGCAAGGCATGCAGAGGTTCGTTGTCAAGAGGCTGGCCGGAAGGTCATGGCCGGCGGCAAGTCAGGCAAGTGCTGGAAACGTGCGGACGGACTGTACACAGGTTAAGCAATACGACACTAAGCGCACACACAACACTCTCTAAGTCACACCAACGGTACTTGGCATGAAGTGCAGGGGCGTACCGCATAAATAGAACCAGCGCCTAGTAGCATTGACTCATAATCGGGGCGCATGCCCTTTAAATCTAGAGAAGCCTCGCCGCGCAAGCCTAAAATGCACAGCCACAGCTCCCGGCGTCTGGGACAGGCTGGACAAGGCGTTCACCGGAGCGCGGACGGGTAATGTTAGCGGCGCTTGGGGCCGGGACAGAGCGGGTGGTCGCGGCATGCTCAGCCGCCCGCTCTCCGGAGCCCCTGCGGCCCGGCGGGGCAACAGAGCCCGCTACCCCCCGTGGACAAAAAAATGTCAAGAAGATTGTATGTTCTTCCTGAAAATTCAACCAGTAAGTAAAATTATGCCTAACTTATATGAGAAGTGTATTTTGAAAAATTTTAGCTGATTTTTTTTTATACATTTTCCATTCAAAAACAAACACCAAAAAATGAAACATTATAATTTTCATTGTGCAACGAAGACTTTTACAACAAGTACAAACATCCTTTTAAAACGAGCTCTAATTTTCACATGATGATGCAGGCTAGGGTTGTGTTATCACAAACAATCAAAATGAAGGGAGGTGTTGCAATAAAGATGAACAGCAGTATTGTAACCACTGACGGCTTTAAATCCCACCACCGCCCAGAAAATACATCTGAAGTATACTATTTGGGAACAATAATAAAATAGCAGTATGATTTTATCATTAAGAAAAATGGTTATCCTACACTAGGGCTACAGCATTATTAAGTGAAACACCCTGAAAACTGAGCTGGATACTTGGAGAATCAATGCTTACCCCACACAGCTCAGCAAGAATTATATTTCCTCCACCAATAACTCAAACTGTTGTTATAGCCAGCAACCTGGATATTTATAGTTCTAGGGGCTCACTGGCTGTTTCAGCCTTGGGCTATACACCTCCACCGGCTCATCAATACAGATTTTTTATAATGGCAAAAATAACCTTGTTTACCTCAGTAGTGTAGAGGAACCTATTACCTGGCCTAATAGACTGTATTTGTTAAAAGGGTTGTACTGCACAACATTGATTCATCTTACCGTCAGTCCGTTTTCTTGGTATCATTTTGAAACAGGGGCGATGTTTTACTGGATTTTTCCACTAGGCTTCAGTAAGAGTCAGGTCTGTAGCTATAGCAACCAGTGCTGGCTAGCCTATCAGTGAAGCTCAAACAGGTTCCTGTAGCCTATAGCGATCCTGAGGAGCTGATGCAGCCCCATACAAGAGTGGATAACTAGGAAAACAATGTATGACACTGTTAATAGACACAAATTGCAAAGTGATTGTTTTTGAAACTCTATTAACATAAAAAGCACTCCTTGTAGCAAGACAAATCCCTTAAAATATTTCTTAACCCGTTGAAGCTACGCAATCTTGGAGCATCTTCTCATATTACTCTACTGTGCTGTTTCTCTTTTATTCCATCAAAGAAAATGAATTACTTGACATCTGTCATCAGGGTGTATACCATTCCAGTTTTACCATAGGGGGTATGTCCCTGCCTCACACTGACTCAGCAGAACTTAATGTAGTATCAACGCTTGTGCAGGAAATACCCCCAAGGGGCAAAACCCAACAGTGTGTAGATTCAGCAGTGTATTTCAATTCTAGAAGGGAAGTACAAGGAACAGCACAACACATAGTAATATAGAAGAAGCACCAATTGTTATTTCATGGGAACAGAAGTACTTAACTAAAAACAGACAATGTTCAATGACAGTCCAAGAGTCCTCATATATGTGTACTAAATTTCATGGTAGAATGACAGACTGCCTTACCATACTCTGAAGTCCCTACTCCTGTAGTATTAATAGGCGGGATAAGTGGAGCAGCCTTATTATACACTGATGTATTACACTCAAGAACATATAATTCATAGGGCTACTCTGCAAAAAAACCCCAGAAAACTGAAACTAAAACAGCAGCATAATTAATAAAAATGAAAGTTATACATAATAGTACCATATGTCAGAGACCCCATGTAGTAGCGCTCGATAGCAGAGGCCACCAACTTTTTATTCCCCAGGTACTACAATCTTGTACCTGAGTAGGCACAATAGAAGCTGGTATGTCTGCTACAACTATAGCTGACATGACAGGATAGTATTGGTGCCTATTTCCATTCTCTTATACACAGTGTCTGCTGTACGGAAATCTATAGAGCTGTCCTTCCCAGTTTAAAATAAGAGTTCAATAGAAGATAAGCCCAAGCAAAAAATCTCTGCCTCCAAGTCATATCCGCCCCACGAAACCCTCTACAAAACTCCTTCCCACAACAAGGAACCCTTGTAAAAATATTTATTATATTTTATAATCTGTTGGGCCCACAAAATAAAGCAAAATAAAAATATGACAACATAACATAAAAAAAATGTAAAAAAAATCTAATAAATACCTTTACGCAGTAATTAAAGCAAAATAGTGATACATTTTCTTTGAAGAGGCTATCCGGGGACAAAAAGAATCTGAGCACTGCCATGCCGTGTGAACAAAACCTATATGGCAACACACAGAACCCCTATGTTTCTGTATTGTGGAGCTATCGGCGCTTTGTGTGTGCTATCTATGTACCTATAAATAAGCTGTCTTCTGTGGCTAGAATTAACCGCTTTTAATTGGAGAAACACCTTCATATTACATCATGTGTTGGGAGCACACAGAGGTACAGTATAAGCTTCTCGTTTTTGTTTTTTAAATAGAGAAGCCTGTCCACATAGGCTATGCCCCCCTTGTCAGAGGACAGAACCAGCAGTTACATACATGCTGTTTCCAGCACTGTGTCCCCTTAGTCTGTAAGATGCAGCAGTTATCATAGAATTTTAATGCTCAAATCTGGCAGTTTTGCAGCCAAAAAGAGTCAACTTATTCATAATAGGCAGGTTAGCCCAGCCCACCCAAAGGCTAGACCCCACCCAACCGTGACATGTGAATCACATTTTCTAACCTATTCCAAAGTGATATTAATCACATTTGTGGTGGTGGCGGGGGGCTAGCCTCAGGTGGTCGGTATTTCAAGTGAAATTAAACGGACTCTTTTCATGAATAAGCAGGACTCTTTTCTGGCTGAAAACTGAAGATTAAAGCATTAAATACTCTAAAGCTACAACATCTTACAGAATAAGGGACACAGGGCTGGAAACAGCATGTCTGACACTAGCTTGTGCTGTCTTTAGTAAAGGGGGCATAACCTATTTGACAGGTTCTCTTTAAGCATGCTGTACTATGCATCTGTATCATACATACATATCTATAAAAAATGTGTGCATTAAACCCTGTTTCCAGTATAAACAAACCAGTGATTTAATAAAATGATAAAAATTTAAATAAATACTGGCTGAACCCAACAATCTTGGCAGATCTGGTTGTCCACCTAATGTGTGTTAGGGGAAAGAGGAACTGGGTATGCTGGATTTCACCATGCCTGACCAGTTGTTTTTATAGGAGAATAGCTGCTGCCAAATGTGTCTAGTAGTTTCTTATTCCCCTTTACTGAGAGAGCAAATGCACTTATATAAGGAGGGGGGTCAGGAATAAGGTATAAGTCATCAGCTATCTATGGTGTATTGGCATCTTCAGTCACTAGTTTCTTAATGACCATCCTACAATAGTATTACGATGTTATTGTATACAAAAAGAAATGAAGTAATCTCACAGACTTGTTTTATATACAATAGGCATAAAGTGTACATACGGTATATAATGTAAAGAACATATGTATACATATTTATTACATAAAGAAGCGTTTATGCAAGAGACAAAACATGAATATGATAATACTCTATATTGCTAAAATTATGTTGTCACCTGACCATCACAAAGGAGTATTTTTGTTATAGCCAATATTCCTGGAAAACTATTTTGTTTTTAGAATTTTTGGCAATATTTATTTTTTATTTTGACAGTTGTATGCAATTAAAAATTACAAAATTAAATATTGTCCAACTAGCTGTGTAGGAGGACTTTTGTTTGACAAGGCAGACTAATCTCACTTTACTTCAGCTGCTTTCTATCTCTACATAGTCTCATTACAAATAATTATATAATGGTTGACCTATTGTTGTCTTCAGAAGGGTTATACAATTGAAACTAGAAGTTTACATACTGTATTTAAAAAGACACATATGCATGTTTTTTCTCACTATATGACATGAAATCAGAATAAACCTTACCCATTTCAGGTCAATTAGGATTACCAAAATTATTTACATTTGCCAAATGCCAGATTAATGAGAGAGAGAGAATTGAAGGCATTTTTATTACTTTCTGCAAAGTTAAAAGTTTAGTATTAGTATTTGGTAGCATTGCCGTAAACTGTATAACTTGGGTCAAATGTTTTAGATATCCTTCCACAAGCTGCTCACAATAGTTGGTAGGAATTTTTGCGCATTCCTTCTGACAGAACTGGTGTAACTGAGCCTTGTTTGTAGCTCGCCGTGTTTGCACCTACCTTTTCAGTGTTGCCCATAAATTTTCAATAGGATTGAGATCAGTGCTTTGTGATGGCCACTGCACAACATTGATTTGGTTGTCCTTAAGCCACTTTGTAACCAGTTTGGCAGTATGGTTCGGGTCATTGTCCATTTGGAAGACCCATTTCCACCCAGCTTTAATTTCCTGGCTGATGTCTTGAGATGTTGCTTCAATATTGTCACATAATCTTCTTTCCTCATGATGCCATCTATTTTGTGAAGTGCACCAATCCCTCCTTCAGCAAAACAACTCCAGAGCATGATGCTGTCACCCCTGTCTTTCACAGTTAGAATGGTGTTCTTAGGCTTCCAAGCTTCTCCCTTTTTCCTCCAAACATATCAATGGTCATTATAGCCAAACAGTTAAATTTTAGTTTTATCAGACCACAGGACATGTCTTCAAAAATGTAGGTCTTTGTTCCTGTGTGTATTTGCAATCTGGCTTTTATATTTTTCTTTTGGAGAAATGGCTTCTTCCTGGCACAGTGGTTTTTCAGCCCATGTTGATACAGTACTCGTTTCACTGTGGATAATGACAGAAACTTACCAGTTTCCGCAAGCATCTTCGCAAGGTCTTTTGTTCTTGGGTTGATGTGCACATGTCGGATCAAAGCACGTTCATTATTGAGAAACAGAACCCATCTCCTTCCTGAGCATTATGATGGCTGGACATTCCCACCTTGTTTGTACTTGCCTATAATTGCTTGTACAGATGAACGAGACACATTCAGTTATCTGGAAATTGCACCTAAGGTTGATCCAGACTTGTGCAAGTCCACAATTCTTTTCCTGATATCTTGGCTGATTCCTTTAGAGTTTCCCATGATGTTACACACAGAAGCAGTGTATTTCCAGTGTGCATTAAAATACACATCCACAGCTGTGTCTCTAATTAACTCAGATGTTGCCAATAAACCTTTCAGAAACTTCCAAAGACGTGACATCATCATATGGGCTGTCCCAAATTGTTTAAAGGCATAGTAATCCTAGTGTAAATTTATGACTTTGCAGAAAGTGACAAAAATGCCTTAAAAAAATCTCTCTCATTATTCTGGTATTTGGCAAATATAAATCATTTTGGTAATCCTAATTGACCTAAAACGGGTAAGGTTTATTATGATTTCATGTCAGATAGTGAAAAAAAAAACATGCATATGTGTCTTTTTATATAGTGTATGTAAACTTCTGGTTAAGACTAGATCAAAGTAATACATGAAAGGAAAACAGAGTAATCTTTCTGCACTGGGAGGAGGAGGTGTTCTTTACCCTTATCAGATTATTGCTGTTAACCTAAATGAGGAGGGTGCAGCTGTATTGGGGGACAAAATGGCTAGATAGCTGGAGGAATATTTAAACTAGGGACTGAGGGAAGGGAAACTACACATATAGCGTGCAAGATAGTGAAGATAGAGAGCTGGGAATTAGTAATAAATCAGGGGGTGGAGTGGAGGGAAGGGTAGCAATAGTTAAAAAGAATAGGGAGAAAGGAATAAAAACTGGAAAATCTCTAAATTGCATGCTGACCAATGCCAGGAGTCTGACCAACAAAATAAATGAACTAGAAGTATTAATTGCAGAAGAAAAATATGACATAGTGGGGATAACTGAGACATGGCTGGACGAGAGCTACGACTGGGTGGTTAACTTGCAGGGTTACAGTCTTTTTAGAAGTGACCGTAAACACCGGAAGGGGGGAGGTGTCTGTCTCTATGTAAAATCCTGTCTGAAGCCAACACTGCGGGAAGATATAGGTACAGGTAGTGAACAGGTGGAATCATTATGGGTAAATATACATGGGGGTAGTAACAGTAATATAATTCTAATAGGAGTCTGCTATAGGCCTCCAAATATAACAGAACCCATAGAAGATATGCTCCTCAGGCAAATAGATGAAGCATCTAATCAGAATGAGGTTGTTATTCTGGGCGACTTTAACTACCCAGACATAAACTGGGAATCTGAAACCTGTAGCTCTCACAAAGGAAACAGGTTTTTGTCTATAACTAAAGATAATTACCTTTCCCAAATGGTGCAGGAACCGACTAGAGGAAAGGCCCTTCTAGACTTAATATTGACTAATAGACCTGACAGAGTAACAAAGGTTCAGGTTGAGGGGCACCTAGGGAATAGTGACCATAATATAATAAACTTCCATTTATCCTTCAATAGAGCTTTTTGTCATGGAGCCACAAAAACACTGAATTTGAGGAAGGCTAATTTTACCCTGCTTAGAGAGGCACTAAACTGTATTGACTGGGACAAGGTGTTTAAAAATAGCAGAAAAAATAAATAAATGGGAGATCTTTAAAAAACATCTTAGGCGCCCACTGTGAGAGGTACATACCATATGGTAAAAAAATAATTAGAAACAGGAAAAACCCAATGTGGATCAACAGAGATGTAAAGGAGGCAATAAAAAACAAAAAGAAAGCGTTTCAGCTACTAAAACAGGAGGGCAGTGAAGAGGCGCTAAGAAGCTATAGGGAAGAAAATAAAGTGTGTAAAATAATGATAAAGGCAGCAAAGCTGGAGACAGAAAGACGTATTGCCATAGAAAGTAAAACTAACCCCAAAATATTTTTTAACTATATAAATAGTAAAAAGATAAAAAAAAAAATGTTGGCCCTTTAAAAAGTACAGAGGGAGAGACTATAGAGGGCGATGAGAAAAAAGCAAACCTATTAAACAATTTCTTCTCCACTGTATTTACCGAGGAGGATGAGCTTCCTGTTGATGAGCAAAGGGAGGAGGTAAATTCCAACTTAAATGTTTCTTGTCTAACCCAGGAAGAAGTGCAGCTCCGCCTTAGGAAGATTAAAATAGACAAATCCCCAGGCCCTGACGGTATACACCCACGTGTCCTAAGGGAGTTAAGTAATGTGTTAGATAGGCCCCTATTTTTAATATTTATGGACTGTATAATAACGGGGTATGTCCCAAAGGATTGGCGCATAGCAAATGTGGTGCCAATATTCAAAAAGGGGTCAAAAAGTGATCCTGGAAACTATAGGCCGGTAAGCTTAACTTCTGTTGTAGGTAAAATGTTTGAAGGTTTTGTAAGAGATGCTATCCTAGAGTATCTCACTGAAAATAAATGTATAACGCCGTTCCAGCATGGGTTTATAAAGGATCGGTCCTGTCAGACTAATCTGATCAGCTTCTATGAGGAGGTGAGTTCCAGACTGGATCGGGGTGAGGCACTGGATGTCATATATTTGGATTTTTCTAAAGCATTTGATACTGTTCCACATAAAAGGTTGGTAAGTAAAATGAAAATGCTAGGACTGGGGGAAAATGTGTGCTAGTGGGTAAGCAATTGGCTCACTGATAGAAAACAAAGGGTGGTAATTAACGGTGCATACTCAGACTGAATCCCTGTTAATAGTGGGGACCACAGGTGTCAGTATTGTGCCCTATCCTATTTAATATTTTCATAAATGATCTTACACAGGGATTACACAGTAGAATATCGATCTTTGCAGATTATACTAAGCTCTGTAAAGGAATCCACAAATTGGAGGATAATGTGTTATTACAAAGGGATCTGGATAGATTGGAGGCCTGGGCAGAGAAGTGGCAGATGAGGTTTAACACTGATAAATGCAAGGTTATGCACATGGGGAGGAAAAATCCATTACATGATTTCATGTTAAATTGAAAAACACTGGGTAAAGTGACATGGAGAAGGACTTGGGATCCTAGTGG
The DNA here is from genome assembly GCA_025379985.1 of Phyllomedusa bahiana. Taxonomy (NCBI): domain Eukaryota; kingdom Metazoa; phylum Chordata; class Amphibia; order Anura; family Hylidae; genus Phyllomedusa; species Phyllomedusa bahiana. The sequence continues at coordinate 5,794 of JAODAL010049837.1, read as the reverse complement.
AAAAGTAAACTTAACTGTAGCAGCCAGTGTCAGGCAGCAGCAGCCATGGCTAATAGGATCATGGAGTGTATTAAAAGGGGCATAGATGCACATGATGGGAACATTATTCTCCCAATATACAAGTCACTAGTTAGACCACACATGGAAAAATTGTGTACAGTTTTGGGCACCAGTGCACAGGAAAGACATTGTAGAGCTTGAACAGGTACAAAGGCGGCACCAAAAATAATAAAAGGACTGGGTGGACTACAATACCCAGAAAGATTAGCAAGGTTAGGGTTATTTAGTTTAGAGAAAAGACGGCTTCGGGGGGACATAATAAATATGTATTTAATATATTACGGGCCAATATAGAGATCTCGCTAAAGATTTATTTATACCCAGGACTGTATCTAGAACAAGGGGGCATCCACTACGTCTTGAGGAAAGAAAGTTTCTACATAAACATAGAAAGGGATTCTTTACTGTAAGAGCAGCGAGACTGTGGAAGTCTCTGCCAGAGGAAATTGTCATGGTAAATTCACTAACAGAGTTCAAGAAGTGCTTGGATGCATTTCTGAAGAGTGATAACATAACAAGTTATAGTGACTAGGATCCCAAAGAAGGGTCTGGATACATTTCTAGATGTAATATAACAAGTTATAGTGACTAGGATTCTAGAGGGGGGTCGTTGATCCAGGGATTTATTCCGATTGCCAGATTGGAGTCAGAAAGGACTTTTTTCCCAAAACATGAGGTAAATTGGTTCTACCTATGGGGGTTTTCCTTCCTCTGGATCAACACTTTAGCAACACTTAATAAAGGGGGCTAACTGGAGGAGTTGTCTTTTTTTAGCCTGACAAACTATGTAACTATGTAATAATACACTTCTCTGACTATAGCCGACCAGAAATGCACAGTTCTTGCGCTGATGTAACTTACTGAAGCATTTTGGAACTTTGTAATAATGCAACAGATGAAATTTAATGATGGCATTGCTACAACTTCAACTATCAAACCTTTCATGTTCTTCACTTTACAACTTTTTTAAAAAATATAGCAGCATCTACTGATCAGCCATAACTTTAAAACCTTATATTTTGTAGGTTTAATATTTATGTTATGTCAAGGCATTGACTTTGAAGGTGCCCTGTGTTTTCTGGCAGCAAGAAACTTGTTGCAGATCCTTTAAGTCTTGAAAGTTTCAAGGTGGATCATCCATGGATTGGACGTCTTCCCAGAACATCTCAGAGGTGCTCAAAAGGATTTAGATCTGAGGAAATTGGAGGCCAAGTCACAGCTTGAACTATTTGTCATGTTCCTGAACAACCGTTGCAGGGTGGTAGTACACATTAGCCTGCAGAAAGACCACTGCTATTATTGTTGCCGTAAAGCAGAGCACCTACTCTGAAACAGTGTAAGGGCATGTTCACACGGCGTAATTGTGGGGCGTATATCAGCGCGTAATTGTGCTGCAATATGGCCGAAATTTCGCCCGCAAAAATAAAAGGGAATTCCCTAGCTCTGTTGTTTTTCCGATGGTATTGCGCCGGGGGGGAAAATGGGAGAGCTTTACAGAAGTGCACGGTAGCCAGTGGGGTTTAAATACCCGGGGGACGTTGATGGGGGGGCCCTGCGCTTAGGGGGCCCCGGGGCGTGCACTGGTCCGCTCCCCCGGTAAAGTCGCCCCTGGGCCCGGGCAGTGAACTTAACAGTTTCATGCGGCGGGCGGGAAGGGGGGCCAGCGCATGCCCCCTCTGAACCCCGGGGGCCCCCGGGGGCCCGAGCGTTCAGGCACGCTGCTCGGTTTTGAGCGGCGGAGCCCCCGTCCCTCCGTCTTTTTATTTCCCCCCTGGGGCTCTGGGTACGGGGGTGCGCCGGGTGACGTAAACCAGCCCGCCTGCGCTGAGCGAAGGTCTGCAGGGAGGCAGCGGAGCGAGGGCGCATCGGGGGAGCGTGGACCGGGGTTAGTAAGTTGTTTCTTATTTTATCTCCCCCATATGCCTTACCTATACCCCCCATAGCCTGCTATACCCCCTTAATGCCTGCCTTAGCCCCATATCCCTCCTATAGCCCCCCATATGCCTTTTTAGCCCCATATGCTGCCTTAGCCCCCCTATGCCTGCCCTCTACCCCCCTTTATGCCGGGTTTCCCTATACCCCCCAAAAGGCCCTGCCCTATAGCCCCCCCATTTTGCCGCCTATAACCCCCCCATACCCCCCGCCTATAGCCCCCCATATCCTCCCTTAGCCCCATATGCTGCCTATAGCCCCCATACCCCTGTTACCCCCATTCCCACCTATACCCCCCCTTAGCCTCCCATACCCCCCCATTCCCGTGCATAACCCCCCATATGCCTGCCATAGCCCCCATAGGGCCCCCAAACCCCCCCCTATGTCTGCCTATAGCCCCCCATATGCCTGCTATGCCCCCCCATAGCCTGCCTATGCCCCCCATATGCTGCCTATAGACCCCCTTTTTCCTTTTGTATAGACCCATATGTGCCTATAGCCCCCATATGCCTGCCTATAGCCCCCCATTCCCTGCCTATAGCCCCCCATATCCGCCTATAGCCCCATATCCCTCCCTGCCTGCCTGCCATACAGCCCCCTATATCCCCGCCTCCCTGCTTTACAGCCCCCTATATCCTGCCTGCTTAACACCCCCCTTTCTGCCTCCCGGGCCTCCCTCCTATACCCCCCACTGCCTGCCTGCCCCCTAACACCCCCCTACTGCCTGCCTGCCTGCCTATAAAGCCCTATCTCCCGCTTCCCTTCCCTATACAGCCCGCTTCTGCTTGCTTGCCTGCCTTTACAGCCCCCTATCTCCCTGCTTCCCCGCCTTACACCCCCCTTTTTGCCTGCCTATAACCCCCTATATCCTGCTGCCTATCACCTCCAATAGCCTCCCTCCTGCCTAACGCCCCCTTTATGCCCCCTCCCTGCTATACACCCCCTATCTGCCTGCTTGCCGCCTATACAGCCCCCTACCCCCTGCTTGCCTCTAACGCCCCTATTGCCTCTTGCCTCCCCTATACCCCCCTTTTTCTGCTTGCCGCCTATAACCCCCACGTGCCTCCCTATACCCCCCCCATATGTGCCTGCCTTAAGCCCCCTTATGCCTGCCTGTCTATACAGCCCCCTATCCCTCCCCTGCCTATCACCCCCCTACCCGCCTGTACAGCCCTAATCCCTGCCGTTACCCCCCAAGCCTGCCTGTATACCCCCACAACCCTGCCGGTCTATTTATGGGGGGCCCCCTTTAGGTCCCCCCTTTAAAAACCCTCCTATATGGCCCCTATGCCCACCTAACCCCTGTCTACCTGTATGGCCCCCTAAGCTACCAAAACCCCTCCCTGCCTTATGGGCACCTTTTATTGGTACCTAACCTTGCCCATTTGGGGCCCCATATATTTCCCATCAAGCCCCGCCTGCCTAAATGGGCCCCTTATACCAGGGGGGAGGTGTGGAAAAGTGGATTCTAGATATTTGTGTCAAAAACTGCAGGGACAAATGGTCGGGAGTGTCATCAAGATGGGGGGGGAACCCGGGTGCAGAACAAAAGAGGAAAGTCCGATGGGCAGAGAAAGCACCTGTGGTCAAAGATGAAAATGACTGTAATCACTTATATGTCGCACGGCTGTGTAACTGCTTTACCATTAGGTCATGTTGGTGGTTTAAAAAAGTCTGCAGGGCCCGTGTACACTGCGTCTCCACTATTGGCAGTTGGTGGTTATATACGTCTGCAGAGCCTGTGTACACTAGTATTACCACTTTTTTGGTCCAAATTATTATATTTTATTTTTAGACAGTATTTGGTCTTTGTGTATGATCATTTAAAAGTGTAGGGTTTTTAAACGTCACATGTGGTGGTATTTGTGGTGTGTTCTGGTGGTATATCAGGTCCTTATGTAATAGCGTTTTTGGTAATGTTGGTTTTTGGGATAGTGGGTTTTATTGGTAGCATTTTGATGGTGAGATGTATGGGGAGGTATTTGCCCTTGTATTATAAATTATCTAACGCATGTCGGTCATGGTCGTGGTCAGGGAGGGGGGGGGGGGCCCATCCAAAAGTTTGCATGGGCCCTGGCTTCTCGTTACGCCCCTGACGGTACCCTTTCGGAAGAAAGTCTGTGTAACTTACCCTTAGGGAGGATAATGTCAAAGTCATGAATGCCAAGGTTTTTCAGCAGGGCATGGTCCAAAGATCACATTGTTTTGCCTGATTTGCCTTAGTAATCATTGTGTATCCTGGTGTTATCTGTTCACCAGATACACACACACAACAAGCTAAAAGAAAACCTAATTTTTAGGAGCATGCCTTCTTCTTACATTGCTTCCAGTTTTTATAATACGTGCCCTCTTTAGGCATTTTTAGAGTTAACATGGGCAATCTAACTGATCTGTGCAAAACAACAAAACACATTTGGGAAAGTTTAAACGTGATGAAGGGAGAAATGTACATGCCTGAAACCGGTAGGTTTTAATCTTGTTTTTGTTTTTGTCTGTCCGTCGCACTATTTTATGTGAATAAATATCAAGCACGCTTTTTCACCAAGATCTGGGACCATCCATTTTTTTTTTTGTTTTGCTTTGTTGGGCCTCTTTGCCGGGGGGGGCCCGGGTTCCGGCGCCGGGGAATTATGAAAAGCTGAAGCCCATATTGACAAGCCCCAGAGGAAAAAAAAGGTGAGCGACCTTCATTACCTTTTTTACGACTCTATGTTTGCCGGATAGAAATTTTTCGCCACCCTGAATATGTCATTTGGCTATCACAAAATTTTTTTGCAAGCTATATCAGCCCGCTGGTTTTTACTTAAAATATCCTATTTTTTCAGACGGTACTTTCTCTTAGGCTATCGCCATTTTTCTAGCCTTGTGTTAATATTGGGACTCTACGGACTCTTACATCCCGCCAGTCTCCAACCAAATAGAAAAAGCCAAATTGGCACGGTTTTCAGTGCTGTGAAAAATTTTAATTCGGAAAAGGAGAACATGTCTTTTTTTTGGGAAACCTGGAAAAGCTACAAACATAGAGACGAAGCTTTGGGGGGGATCGCAAAGCAAAATTTAAAATTACTTAGAAAAAGGGTATTATACCGCGAGGTTTAAGATAAAAAAAATGCCATCCTTTTTCTACCCAAAAATGATTTTTTCCTTTTGGAATTTAATCCTTCGGACTGTTTAAAAACTTTGAAACTTTTTATGAATTTTTTAAAAAGACTCGATTAAGGAAACCCAAGAAAAATAATAGAGGTTAATATAAGTTAGAGCAGTTTAAGGAAGAAGGGGAAAAGAAAAGCTAAGGATAGCATAAAGGTAAACCCTTTGGGAAATTAAGACAACCATTATGGAAATAAAAAAAGGCTAAATACCAAAAAGACTTAGACATTACCAGGCTAACAAGGTGTATACGTGGAAAGCTGAGAGGAACCTAGATCCATTTTTCAAAAAACACACCGGGAACAAGAAACCGCAAAGAAAAGAATGAGCTTTTCGGACCCGGTGATACACATGTAGGATGTCAGTACCCCAGACACAGAAAATTCGTCAGTAGAAAGGCAGAACACAAAAAGTAAGACCAATGAAAAAAAAAACAAAAAAGGGTCAAAAAAGGAGGAAGAGAGGAGGTAAAAAAAAACATCGCACCAAAAAAAAAAAATAAAAAAAACGCCAGGAAGAAATAAAATACAAGGACTCTTGAGGCTGTCATTTTCTTTTTCCCCACTATTTTATCTACTTTCAAATTGATGTATTGTAAGGGACTTAATTTTTCTCCACTAGTCACTTTAATCTTTTTAAAAACTTTACTTGA